>PVHX01004652.1:17417-122691 GCA_004024805.1 Geosciurus inauris
CACCAGGGACTGAACTCAGGGGCACTCGACCACTGAGCCACATCCCCAGCCCTATTTTGTGTTTTATGTAGAGACAGGGTCTCACTGAGTTGCTTAGTGCCTCGCCATTGCTGAGGCTGGCTTTGAACTCGCGATCCTCCTGTCTCAGCCTCCCTAAGTGCTGGGATTACAAGCGTGAGCCACCGCGCCCGGCTCTTAAAGCAAATTTTAAAAATTAAATGATTGCTTGTATAATGATTATATAGAATAAGCAACCTTTGAATAAGAGATGATTTCATATTCAAAAAATGTAAGAAAGGTGTTATAAATTGTGTGTATATGTAAGTGTGTATATATATATGAGAAGCAATAAAGTATTAAAATAAAATGAGATTTGGTAATAGAAATACTATTGATCAGTTCATCAAGAAAATATTGTGACAAGACAAGGGAAATAAATATCATAAATTGTAATCTTTAATAATAACAGAGAATCCACTAATGGGTATATAGTTGCAATAAAAATAGCTTTTATCAAATAGATCTCACTTTAGTATTTTAAATTAATTAATATAATTTTAATAAAGAATACAACTCATTTTTAATCTACTGTGTAACAATTTTCATGCCAAATATTTATTAGGTATCACATTATGTAATCATTAAAATTTAGTCATTAAAAAAGTATAAAAATAGCCATGATTTTTAACGCTATTTTGAGAATAAGGAAATGGGTGAATTGAGATTACCAGGGATTTATAAAGCCATGTTTATCTGACTTTGAATGCTATAATGACTCAGTATTCTTACTCTCAATATTATTTATAAAAATTAGAATATTCAAATGGAAGTAATATGCAGAAATCAAAAATATGTTTAAAGAACTGGGTGCAGAGGTGTGCACTTGTAGTCCCAGCTACTCTGGAGGCTGAGCAGGGAGGATCACTAGAGTCTAGCAGTTTGACTCGATCCTGGGCAATACAAGGGTCCCATCTCAAAATAAACCAAAACATTGTACACAAAAAGTGAGTTAAGCTAGGCACGGTGGTGCACGTCTGTAATCCCAGCACTATGGGAGGCTGAGACAGGAGAATCGCGAGTTCAAAGCCAGCCTCAGCAAAGGCCAGGCGCTAAGCAATTCATTGAGACCCTGTCTCCGGTGGCTCAGTCAGTGGTCGAGTACCCTGAATTCAATCTCCAGCACTAGAAAAGAAGAAGCAGCATGTTAAAAAGAATTCTTTTCTCTTAAGCTCTTGTTAATTCAAGAAAATTTTGCTTCTCCTAGAAAAATAAAATTATTTTGATTAAAAAGGAAAACAAAACAGGATTTTTCCAAGCAGAACTCAAGAATGACAATACAACAAGAGTTGCAGACTAATTTTTTTTTCTTTTTCTTCTCTCTCTCTCTCCTCCCCCTTTAATTTGCAGTGGTTGGGGGATAGAACCCAGGACCTCACAAATGCTAGGTAAGCACTCTACCACTGAGCTGCATCCCCAGACCCCTAATATTTTAAAGGAATAAATATAAATCATCTCCTTCTCTAGCAAGAGAAGAATAAGGTAGAAATCAACACAATTTTCTTAATTAAACTGTTTCATACAGATTTAAAATACCAGCCAGGTAAATGGTGCTTGCCTGTAACCCCAGTTACTTGGGAATCTAAAGTATGAGAATCCCAATTCACAACAGCCTAGGCAACTTAAAAGAACCCTGTCTCAAAATAAAAAATAAGAAGGCCTGGGGATGTAACCTAGTGGTAAAGCCCCGTGGGTTCAATACATAGTACTGCAAAACCAAACAACAGTGAACAAATTAAAAGATCCAAGATATATCTAACACGTGTCAAGTCCTGACCCCAGGATCACAAATTACATAAATGCATACAATATTAACAATCAAATAAATAAGCTAATCAAATATAATTTTCACCCTCACAGAAAAGGTGAAGAAATGGATGTGTACATACAAAACAGAAAGGCTGATGATAATGTATCATAATTCCAAGATCATAGAGTAGGGGAATAAAGTAAGAAAGGTATTACTAACAAAATTCTAACAACTGGGACTATGGTCCTAAGAAAATTCAATTAAAAGTGGATGTGTAAAGGGAGACTTTCTGTGAAGTATCTGAAACCTATTTAGTTAACGTCACATAAGTGACATAGTCTTCAAAGGATCTGGACAGAAGTGGAAGAATCTGATATGAAATTTATTTCCGTAAGACAAATACCCATTAAAACCTGATACTTTATCTCATTACTCCTGCTTGCCTTTTTTCTATTCAAAATGAAAATATCAACTATTTCCTCTTGTCATATTCTGCTTTTGAAGAGCTTTGGTTGGTGGCAACAGCATGATCTAATCTGATTATCTGGTCACAGCAGTTTAAAGTATCTAGGAGTCAGGTTGCAGAAGGTAAAAAGGGGTGTTAACTATTCTGCCCATTTCTTGCTTAGGGAGGTAAGGATATTATACTCTGAACTGTTCCCCAGGTTCCAGCTGTCAGCAGGAAAGTCAGAAGTAATTATTCATGCAATTCTGTTCTCCCTTAATGAAGGTAAATACCAGATAGCCTCTGAAACATAGAGAGTCTCAATTGTTTTTCTGTGTAACTCCTAACATGAAAGACTAAGTAGAGATCTAGACACCAAAATCATTAGAAAAGATGGTCAATATTTATTAGAATTCAGTATGGACTACATGAATAAAATTTTAAATTATGATCGTGAACACATAATACTAAATGAGAAAAATGTGGATTCATTCTATTTAATTTAACCTACTACTGGGACTAAAATTTTAAAGTCTTTTATAATGAGATTTTACAACCTCTCCACTATTTCAGCTTATAGTTGCTTCAGTAAAGTCTTCAGAAGAGGAGTATATTTTATTAATTGAGTAAAATAAATTTCCCTAATGAATCCATACCATTTTGGATGATAATCCTGTTTTCCAGAGAACATTTTAATTTGTATTCATTCTTTCCAATTATGACTTTCCTACTTCCATGTCCTATATAACCCTTGAAATGTGTTTGAGAGCTTGTGTGTATATAAGCTTTGATAATTTCAGAAAACAGCAGTGATATCCAATTCTACTTTTAGATATTTTCCAATATTTTTCAAATTTTGTATATGACCATTTTGTTTATTAATATATTACATTATTCACTAGAATTATACTATATTAAACTTCACATCAAAGCCATAGCATTCACCCCAAAATGTTGTAAAAACCAAAGTCCTCAACAAATAAGATCTTTTAATAATCATCACCATATACCTAGTATCCTTGGGACAGTTGGGAAGGAGGGTACTTGCACAAAAACATGAATGTAAAAAATGGGTTTTCATCTTGAGAGTACAAAGACATTTCAGATTGTCATTTCTTCTAAGTCTGTTGTACTCAAATATATACCTATTTCCACAGGTATTCCAGCTGTTTTAAGTAACCAGAATTCTTTTGGGGACATGGTAATACGACTGGCTTAGGATATGTGATCAATTTGACAAACCACTACCAATATCCCCGCCATAAAGTAGAGATAATCTTTCTGAATCTTCCCTGTTTAACTTAAAAGTAATTTTGAAGCTTAAATAATACTCTGTGTGTGCAGAGTACTTTGTAAACTGATACTCAATATACAGACATTAATGCTAAGTATTTCTAGTTGCATTAGAATAATAGATTAAAACACGGTATACATTGATCACTAAGGATAGATTTACTCTAATATTTCAAAAAAGAATGTTATGCCAGAGTAAGTAAACATTTTTCTCTTTCCTAATTTTATTTTTTTCCCTCAGAGTAACACAGTGTGCTCGTTCTTCGTAAGGTGCAACTCTTAATTCCCTTGTGCTCAGCTCAGACTTTCTCATAAACTCTCTGTTTAGATCCATGGAAAAAAGGAAATGAGTAAAGGTGTCTCATGTATATAATACTCTTAAAGAGTCTATGTAAATGTTTTATTTCAAAATGAAAGAAATTATGGACCCTGCATATACTAAGAATAGTCACATTTGAATTTTAATTCATTCAGCTATATATTCTTTGGGCCTTCCTCTTTGATAGGATACAATAATAGATGTTGTATCTTATTCCTCTTAGTTTTATTATTAGGTTGGGAAGGACATTCCCTCAAACTTTCAAAATCCTAAATAAAAACAGTAGTTCATCACATTTCTTTTTAGCTATCTTTTCTCATATCCTTGTTTCTCTTCCTTCTCTGCTCTTTTCTTCATGCCTATATTTACATTCCAGTGTCCTCTGCGTAGTTTGATTTTATCATTCCATTTCTTTCATAGCTAACAATTACCGTGTTACTAAGTAAACGTACTAGGTTAAAGACATTACACATGCTATGCCATTTCATTTTCAAACATCTCTACAAGAATACATTAATGTTGCCTGCTTTACATGTAAAAGAAATCTGTCTCAAGTAACTTGGACAAGGTTATTTAGCTTGCAACGGGTGAACATAACTCAAGTAGTCTGACATTTTTTAAAGGAGCTCTTAGCTGGTATATCATTTTTATTTCCTAGTATACTAATCCTTGCTTATTTTGGGGTCCTATCAAAAATGTGATTTAATTTGCCTATAATGTGCTAAAATTCAGAGGTTATTTGCAATAGGCATTAATCCTTGGATACTGTCTACTTTATTTCTCCATTATAAAAGGGGCACACAAAAGATCAGATAGACTTAGGACTATACATGAAATTTACATCAAGTTTAAGTGTGTTTGCCAAAATAAAACTGACATTTAAAAATGAAAAGAATTGCAGTATGGATCCAGTTTTATCAAGTTATATCTTTATAATCAAGGGAGTAAGAAAAACTGATACCAGAGTCCTAGCCCCAATCCTTACAATGTGTGTGAGGACATAATTCAATCATTCTCTTTAATATGCAGTTTAACCCTTGATTAAATGGAATAATATCTATAATCTTCACAGAGTTGCTGTGAAGAAAAATTAGATAATATATGAAGGCACATTTGAAAACCTGCAAAGTATTTTTCAAATATAAGATGTGAACATCACCAGTATTACTGAGAATCTCTAAGCTTTAAAATTTATCAATATCATTTTCTAAAAAAAGAAAAAATGAACTTAGTTTTTTTTTGGTACTGGAGATTGAACTCAGGGGCACTCGACCACTGAGCCACATCCCAGCCCTATTTTGTATGTTTATGTAGAGACAGGATCTCAAGGAGTTGCTTAGCGCCTCGCTGTTGCTGAGGCTGGCTTTGAACTCATGATTCTCCTGTCTCAGGCTCCTAAGTGCTGGGATTACAGGCTTAAACTACTGCGCCCGGCTGAAAAAATAAACTCTTTAAAATGTCAAAAATTCGGACTCATATAAAATACATCAATGTTATCCATATATGATAGGTCAACTAAGATGGAAAATACTTCAGAAACCGAAGGTCATTTATCTCAGCTGATAATTCTAACAGACTGATAATTTATATTTATACCCTATAAGATAAATAAAACGAATTATGTGCAATTATCTCTAGAAAGAAGAATAAACTAAGTAAGCAGACAGAAAAGTTGTTTGGATAAAATGAGGCCTGAAAGTGAGACAACACTTAGCTTCCTGGTATAAAGCAACCAGGTTAGATTATGACACTAGTTCAGTTTTCTCATGGACTTAACAGGCCTGACACCAGACTATACATCTAAGGGCTGAATAAAGTCTCTTCCTAAGTTTTTAGGCAGAAGACAAAAAAATTAAAGTGGAAAGAGCTACACAGAGGGTAATTCCCATATTGATTCTTTAAACAATATATACTTTGATGATGACTATTGCTTCTTTTCATTAACGTAAACAAATAAGCTAATCCTCATGAAGATTTAAAGATGTGATACTTTTTTCATTTTTGAATGTGACTTTCACAATATTTATATAGGCATTATATTTAACAGAAAAATTACAATTTCAAGTATGCAAAATATATTTTTGAGACAGGAATTTAAAAATGAAAAAATATTTTCCAGCATCCATTATTTTAAATAAAATAATAATCTAGACAAAAGAAATAAAAATGAAGAAAGCTACCATCAAAATTAACAATGAAGCTGGGCACGGTGGTGCACGCCTATAATCCCAGCACTCTGGGAGGCTGAGACAGGAGAATTGTGAGTTCAAAGCCAGCCTCGGCAACAATAAGGTGCGAAGCAACTCAATGAGACCCTGTCTCCACATAAAACACAAAATATGGCTGGGGATGTGGCTCAGTGGTCGAGTACCTGTGAGTTCAATCCCCAATACCAAAACAAACAAACAAATAAATAAATAAAAATTAGAAATGATTTGTCATAGTAGCAATAATTTACTTTTGAGTTAGTATGTTACAAGAAGCTGTCTACATAGTATGTTTCTTAGTTCTCTTACATGTGTCTATGTATATAAATAAGAGATATTGGTTGTTTTTTTAATTGTGTTTGTGATTATGAGGATTGAACCCAAGGGCTCTTTACCACTGAGTTACATTCCCAGGTCGCGCCGTCGTCTTTTTTTGTTTGTTTGTTTTGTTTTGAGATAATGTTTTGCTAAATTGCTGAGGCTATCCTCAAACTAGCGATCTTTCTGCCTTACCTTCCCTAGTTGCTGGAATTACAGATGTGTGCCACCACAAGCAGCAAGGAGTATTTAAACAAAATGATACTACTTAAGGTGTCCTTTAAAATTGTTAAGCTTAGTTGGGGTAACTAAAAAATGTTACATTTTAGTAATATTTAGTTATTTTTATTTTTATTGTACTCATTTTCTTCATCTTTTGGGTTGTTAATCTAATTTTAAAAGTTTACTAGTAACCACTTTTTTTTTTTTTTTTCAGTACCCAGGGGAGCTTAATCACTGAACCACTTCCCAGACCATTTTATCTTTTATTTAGAGACAGAGTCTCACTATATTGTGTAGGTTCTTCCTAAGTTGCTGAGGCTGGCTTTGAACTTGAAATCCTCTTGCCTCAGCCTCCTGAGCCACTAGGATTACAGGTGTATGCCACTATGCCAGGCCACCTAGTGGCTATCTTTTATATGTCCATTCATGGTGCTATTTCATAATAATTATTTCAACAACAATATATAGGATGGAAAGAATCAAAGATAATAAGCAAAGGGAAATATTTGAAGTCCCTTCTACTATTCTGCTTTAACATTTCCCAATCATTCATCTATACAACATTAGTCATATGAGATTCAAAAAGTATTCCATGATAAAAAGACTCATCAGTGAATGCTTTAAAGAAATGCTGAGTTAATCAACATTAAGTAGGTTTCTTTACTGTGGAACTTTGGGAAGCAATAATGTGCACTGTGACTCCAAAGGATGACAGAGGACGCTGCCTTCCAAAATTTATTTGACATTAGAAATATTTTATTATATTTTTCTAGAATATCCAATAATATCTCACTGGATATAACTATTCCCCAAAACTGAAGGTAGAAGGCACTGATCTTGATGAAATCAGAATCATGAAGATATCACTGGAAATAAAGAGAAAGGTACAAATTCATAAAGCATGATGAAGAACAATACCAAAAAGAAAATGTTGAGAAAATAGTAAGAGTATGAAAGAGAAGGCCCAAAGACAACTGTCACAGCGTTTAGCCTGTGAGACAAAAAAATAGTGAAATTACTAACACAAGTTGAGATATTGGCAAGGCAAACCTGCTTTCCATTACTTCATTCATTTAATCATAAATAGGTATCAAGTACTTGGAATTACTTAGATTAACAAGGTGGCTAGTAAAGGGAAAATAATGGCCCTGTTTCAACCAAAAAGGTTAATGACCAAACTACAATATCCTCTAAGGGACTATGTAAGTAAACGTCTTTCAAGCGTCTGCTCACTTCTTTTAAGAACTCTCTCTGACCTAAAGCAGCCCCATATACACTTTGCACATATTTGTATATCTACTTTGTAACTAGATCCACAACTTAACCCAAATATTCTTTCCTGGGGTTTTCGGCCAGCTACCAATGGTGGCTTCCTTAAATTGCAGACCTGCAAATATGAATTCTATGGGGCTTTTTTGGACATCTGCATACTTTAGCAGTGAAGAAATATTTAATACTGAAAAAAAAACAGAAAGGAAAAAGTGAAAAAGAGAGGCAGGTAGAATTTTGAAGAGGGTAAGGAGGAAAAAGAGAAGAAACAGGGCAGAAAACAAGTGGCTTTCTGAGGACCTGATATCTGTTCAGTTCTTTGTACCAGGACAAATTGAAGTCAAATGATAATACAACATTATTCCAATTTTTTTTCTTTTTTAATTAAGGTATTCTTTACTGAGTCCCTGTCACTTGCAGTAAAGATATGATCAAAACAAATGTCATGAACAAATACATGTATAAAATTCATATAATGTCAAAAGTGAAAAATTACTTCACCTTTTAAGAAACATTATATTAGTTAGAAAGGTTAGAGTATACCTGAAATATTGCATGGGTATAAACACTATGAAGATTTAATGGCCAATCCAGTTTTGAAAACTGGTATAATATACTGCTTCAATCTAGACAGAACATTAAAATCCATGTAAAGTATAATAACCTTCAAGTTCTGATTTTACAGTAGTCTTTTTACATTTAAACAAGGTGGCTATGCAAAACACACAGATGAAGGAATCTGTCATATTGCTCTTACTCTGTGGTGTTAAAATGGCAGTACTCGGAAGCATGTTCCCTAAGATTGGCAGGAATTCTGTCAGCACCTTACTATGGTAATTGATGGGAAATCCAGAATGTTTAGACAGAATTGATTGGAATTAGTCTCTACAGAATATCATGCCAGCACATGGATACAATTAGCACACATGTTCAATGCAAATGACTCTGATTCTGGCAATCTGCATTATGATTTTTGGATGAATCTAATTTACATGGACTCTTTTCTTCAAATGGAGAAAAATAGATAGTACAACTTCATGTACCAATAATTGATTGTTCTGAACAAAAAAGATTAAAGATTTATGTTACTGAACTACAAATACTGTTCCGCAAAATAAGTATTAATGGAAGATGACTAACTAATCCCACTACATCTTCATGAACATAAACATTTTTTTTTTTGGTACTGGGGATTGAACTCAGGGGCACTCGACCACTAAGCCACATCCCTACCCCTATTTTGTGTTTTATGTAGAGACAGGGTCTCACTGAGTTGCTTGCTTAGTGCCTCGCTGTTGCTGAGGCTGGCTTTAAACTGGCGATTCTCCTGTCTCAGCTTCCCTAAATGCTGGGATTACAGGCTTGAGCCACCATGCCTGGCTATAAACATTTTCCCTAGTAAATTTTAATACTATCAGTATCAATTATTTGCTAATGTTACAAGTTGTTCTTTCAGATATGGCAATGAATGTATTCCATCTATATAGCACTGTTAAACCAAAGAGTTTCCCAAAGAGACTCCAAGTATATATGGTAAATTTCACTAATTCTCACCTTGCTGATCTACAAAGCATATCATTCTCACCAAAGTCTCACTTCTTCTCAACACTGATTTCTGAGCCTGGTGCTTTAACAAGATCTCACATTTGAAGACTTCCAGGCTCTCATGAAAGCAAAAAAGGTATTTGCTTTGTAGAAATAAGTGCTATGTAAACAAAAAGTATCACTGCCATACTGTGGTTACACTTATTCTCTGGGCGGTTTATATATTATCAAAAATTACAAAGTACAATGCTATTGTTTTTAATGCTAAGATTCTCACAGAGGAATTTCCTTGAGCTGTAGTTAGAAATAGAAAAAGTTGAGTTTTGGCAAAGCAGTTTCTCATGTCTTTACAGTCATCTCATTGAAAAATGAATATGCACTCCAAACTTGAACAACTAAAAAAATGGAAAGAAATAATCTGTGGGAGAAAAGAACCAACTATTTTCATGCCATCAAACCACACCAGAACTTTCTCAGTAGGGAGGTTAAGATGTCAAACTGTGATTTAGACTTGTGCCTTCATTTTTTTAATTAAATTAAACTTATCAATAAGATGAATAATGTTAAATTAAATTGCTTAATGAACTCAGTCATGGGTAAACTACATTATAAATACTCATTATTCTCCCTGAACTTCTTTGTTTTAAAGTGAATACTTTGTCAAAGAATCAAAAATGCACTATTTTGTCACATTGATCATTTAGTCACTGCAGCATTCAGTAATAGGTAGAGTCAGCAAGTTTTATCAGATTGGCAGTGCAGAATAAGAGTTAAGAGCAGAGATACCCTTGGGTGAGGTCAGGATGCTTAGATTTATCCTAAGGTTTTACCCATTAGTACCTGTGAGATTATTAGCCAAGTTATTTAACCTCTCTGTGCCATAATACAATATGAGACAATAACTGGGCTTAAAGTTAACGATTGTTATAGAATTAAGTAAATTGATAGCAAACTTTGCACATAGCCATGCTATGTACTCATTAGCTGCTATCATTAGTATAATCATTATCATTATTCTGTACACCTCTTCCTACAATGTGATCAAATTAACTTGAAAAAGATCTACCTGGTAACATATACCAGTGTGGTCAGACTCCTTGTCACACAGGTGTGCTCCCTACCTATAAAGCCTTGTTTCTGTATCTCATTTCCTCTCCTCAATCCTCTATCCTACCCAAAGCAATGCATTCAGATTTTAAATGAAATGCAAAAGAGAGATTTTAATGCAAAAGAGAGATTTAAATTATTGGGAAATTAAGGCAATATAAGCAATCAGGGTGGGCTGAGGAGTGTATTATCCCCTTTGATGCTACTAATTCTACTTTTGTTAATGCAGTTTATTATTATAATTGCAGCATACAGAAAAGTAGCATTTGCTATTAATAATTATCACTTATCCATTCTGGGGGAAAATTTGAATATTTTTTAATGCATTATAAGCCACAAGCAGAAAAGAAGGCAAGATTAAATTAGGCAAAATGAATATGAGGTCAAGTAAATTCAAATTTCTACATAAGATTATAAACACAATGTCCCTCGACACATGAGAAAATGATAATTAATTATGTTAACCAGAGGCAACAAAGGTAGAGAGTAATTTTACTTTCTTTGAAAAACAGCACATCCAGATTGAAATCATGGACCGATGAAACCTTCTATTGTTTTAGGTGATCAAATATGATGATTTTTAATTTAAAATGATGAAAAGTGAAAAGAAATTACAACTGTTTATTAATTTTATGTCAGACACTTTATAGTAACTGAGTAGAATTGACATTTTCTTTAATTTTCATTTAAAATTATATTTTGATATAATTTTCTTATAGCAATTACAACAGTAAAATTCAGGAAGATGATGTAAAGCTAATTTCATTGATTAATAAAAAAATGGTATTCAATTTAGGTCTTCATCACTTCAAAGTCTATGTTCTTTTATCAGATCAAACTACTTCCAGAATTTTCATTCATAAAGGTATAAGAACAAAGAATAAAGAGCATTAGAAAATAAAGAATTTATAACCACAAACTAGGAAATATATCCTTGGCTAGAAATTAAAATTTTAATTATTATTTTGTTGTAGTTCTTGATCCATTTTTTAAAAAATATTTTTAGTTGGACATGAACATAATACCTTTATTTATTTATTTGTTTGTTTGTTTGTTCATTCATTTGTTTTTATGTGGTTCTGAGGATTGAACCCAGTGGCTCACACTTGCTGGGCAAATGGTCTACCACTGAGCCACAACCCTAGCCCCAGTTCTTGATCATTTTTTAAGAAGGAAATTTATTACTTCAAATTTTGCAGAGAGTAGATATTAAAACAGAATAATACAGCAGAGATCAAGGAAAAAATAAATACCACATTTTAAAATGTTTGAGGAGAATATAAGTGGCATATAGTCAATGACTCCAACTTGGCTCTCATTTAGATTTTAGTTTTAAGAAACAGGCTGAGCTATGAGTTGTATGAAAATATTACTACTTGATGATACCAGTAGTTTAATCCAAATAAATGGAGCTTTAGATAAAGAGAAATGGAGCTGAAGACACACATTGACAAAAGTCATTCTGTATAGAACATTCATTTAATCGCTACCACAGTGATACTTCTAAACTGAAATCACTAAGTCATGCAAAAAATCAGTTTTTTGATTCTTGTAGATTTTAAAGTTGCAAGTTCTTGGTATTCTATGCATACTTTCCTCATTTGATATAAAAGTTAAATAGAAAGCTACGTTAATGTCTTCTAAACTGTTTAAGTCAGAGAACATAATTCAATAAAATACAATTTATTTTTTATATACTTAGATTTCTACTTAGACTTACACACTTGATGAACCACCTGATCTTTGTTTTATGATATAAATTTATGATTAGAGAAAAATCTGTCAATGTATGAGTTTGTTTAATAACAACTTTAATGATATGCCTAGAATTCCCATACCCATACCTCCTTTAGGATTTATCCCTCCTCAGAAAGCTGAAATGTTCTTGAGAAGTCTTCTTCTCTATAGGAGCTTTACCAGTATAAAGGACACCTTGAGTCAATCCATCCAAGTTCATGGCTTTGTATTATGCATTTATATATATGAAACCTCTCTTTAGGACCATAAGATTTGTGAAAGGACAAATGGTCTATATTCGAATTCAAAAAAATCACACAAATAAGTAGAGAATATATAAGTTAGGGTTAACATCTCTCTCTCTCAATATTAAATTTAAATAAATGTTGTGATAAATACAAGAGCTTTTATACAAGTACTCATATACAAACACCACAAATGTTGGAGCATGTGTGTGTGTACATGTGTGTATGTATATATATATACACACACACACACATATATATATATACATACACACACTCACACACACACATATGTATAAATATATACATATATATGTATAAATATATATGCTTTATACTAAGACTTAAGATTATTGTCCAACAAAAGTAAAAATTTAGCAGCTGGGTGTGGTGGTGCATGCCTGTAATCCTAGCACTTTGGGAGGCTGAGACAGGAGAATCGTGAGTTCAAAGCCATCCTCAGCAATGGTGAAGTGCTAAGCAACTCAGTGAGACCCTGTCTCTACATAAAATACAAAATAGGACTGGGGATGTTGCTCAGTGGTCGAGTACCCCTGAGTTCAATCCCCAGTATGAAACAAAAAAACAACACAGAGTAAAAATTTAGCATAAAGTATGAAATGTTTATAAACTAAATCCACATACTTTTTGTAACAAACAGTATCAACTGTGTTCATGACTGGCTTTACCTGACTTCCTCAATCTCCAGACATATATACTTTATCTTGTTTGTTCATTGCTTTATCCCAGAGCCAAGAACACTGTGTTGCATGTATCAAGCACTAAATAAATAACTACTAAATGACGTGACTGGATGAAAAACAACACTTTACCTTAATATAATTACATCTAAGGTTCAAAGTTGATATGGCATTGTTTTATTTTCTACTTTTCATTTTGTATATTTATGGCACTATATGGGTCGGTATCACCATCCAGTCAATTTTTCGAAATAATTTCTGGGATTGCACTTTAAGAAAAGCTCTCTACACTTAAAAAAAAATTGCAAATATGCAGTATTTGCCTTTTTAATAGGTGAAATATTGTCTGTAAAGTTTATGAGAAATGTTACATTAATGATCA
The DNA here is from genome assembly GCA_004024805.1 of Geosciurus inauris. NCBI lineage: Eukaryota > Metazoa > Chordata > Mammalia > Rodentia > Sciuridae > Geosciurus > Geosciurus inauris. The sequence continues at coordinate 31,015 of PVHX01004652.1, forward strand.
TACCTACTCTAATAGAATAATTTTTAAAGATATTTTTATAAACTTGAAAATGTATTTCTTATACATAATAAGCTGCTTATTGTATGCTTTATTAAATAAAATTATGTTATTTTGAAAAATCTTGTTATGACAATGACCTTTCTTCATTTCAAATTGCTATAGACATTTCATATTCAGCAGATTCAAGGCATAGGTGGAACAGTATCTAACATAAAGTAAGCCAGACTTTTGCAATCAGAGTTCTGCAAGATAAAACTCACATAAAATGACTTGATTATTTTTTCAATTCTTCCAAGGATTATAATACTGCACCCTAAAGAAGTAATTCTTAACATATGTGAAATGCCTGAACAGGCATTTGAGACTTAATTCTTTCAAGGAACCAAGTCTTGGAAAAGCTTGAATAAATAATCAGTAAGTTTTGTTCAATTAATCTTCTTCCCATACCTGATCAACTTCCAATTTTTCCTTCCTCATTATTATCCATCTAGAAATACAAGTGACTTCCAAACCCAGGAATAATCCTGGATATATCTCATGTTTCCATGTCCTATATTCCATTCATCACTACTGTCTAAATGCAGTCAGACCTCTTTTAGCCTTTAACAACCTACAACCAGTGCTTGCTAGCTCCAATATAGGTATCCTTTGTGTACCACGAGACTCCAATTTCAAGTAATATCTTTCCAAAATGCAACTCTAAGAAGATTATTTTGTACCACTGCATTAAATCTATTCAACAGATATTTACTGTTTTTTAGGCTTAAACCAAAATGTTATAGTTCAGCCAGTGAGATTTGCATGATCTAGGATATTCATGTTCCTCTGACTCCACTATGTACTCATTGATGACCTTGCACCGCAAGTACCAGCCACACACTAGAAATGGAGTTGTTAAGCATGGCACCATTGTTCATACTTTTTCCTCTTCAGGGAACACTATAGCTATCAAACCTCCATGCATCTCCTGATCCTTTTCCTGTTTCCACTCTTGTCCCTTTTAGCATTATTCCCCAGGACTCAGACTGTCATCACTCCTCTAACAAAAGGTCAGATTCCTACATCAATATACTTACATAATGGCACTCCTATACCTCAGCGAACTTCGAGAAGACCAATTAATATTTTTCTTATGGTTAGTATTTGAATGTTTGTCTCCATTAATAGAGACCATGTACTCCCTATCACCAAGCATAGTGCCAAACACATATCAACAACATAGTAAATATTTGTGGAAAAAATTAACATCAGGGACAAACTGAATTGAAGTTACTATCAAGTACAGAAAATGATGGAAAAAACTGAACCAGTTCCTAAAAGATGAATTTGTTTTATCTTTGGAGAAATTTAAGTATTTCTGAAAGAATCTCACCCTTTAATTCAAACTTCATGAGTAATGGTGATAATATTATTTTGTGTTGCAAACTCTGGATATCAAATTCTTCTTAAAAATTACAGTATAGGGATGTGGTTATACAGCTTTGCTGGAATGGCCTTTGAAAAGTTTCCTTTGTTTTTTCTGGTTTTGAAGTCACCTTTTGTTTGCCTACATTGGTTAAGATGGACTCTTAGAAAACCAAGACATTATTGAGGAAGAACTGGTTTTATTAGGAAGTTGTAAATGGAAAAAGTGAGTCAGGAAAGAGCAGCCTGACCATTTCAAAAAAAAAGAGCAAAGCTATATAGCAAAGATGAAATGAAAGAGAGAATAAGGAACAGAAGAGGATTTGAAGTAGATGGCCTGAGAATTTCCTCAAACTGCAGAAATGTTCTTGAAGTCCACCACGGGAAAAATTAACAATTGGTTAAGAAGGTAAATGATTTCCAACCAGAAAGATTTCAAAACTATTTCTGTTCAGCAGCCTACTAATATGCCCCCCTAGTTTGTGTGTTTCTCCAATTTGTTTTCCTTCTGAGATATAAAGACTAAAGGCTGAACCAGTGGGTTTTTCACTTTTTATTTCATTCTTCCTGGAAGAAAGGCATTATAGTAGTTACTTTTTGATATGACTAAACTTGCCAACAAGGAGGAGAAAGTAGACATTAGAGAAAGTTCTGGAGGATGACTCCTTGGACTTCAATCTGAGCCCCACTTTTATTAGCTAAGTGATTTGAGGAAAGCAGTTGAATTCTCTCAGACCGAATTTCATTATTTTTTAAATGGGAACAAAATTTTTATCTACTCAATTGCTGTGAATATTAAATAAAATAGCCCACATAAAGCACCTTCCAGAACAAAAGCAGTTAATATTAAATATTCTTTTTCTTTTACATCATGGCTGTCTTCTTCTTCTACTTCTTGTTATTAGTGTTATGTTCATTATTTTTATCCTATCACATGTATAAAAAGATATCTTAATGGATCTTATTGAATTAGTAGGAAAAGCTTTGGGGGAAGTAGAAGGCAATCATGAGAATGTTAAGCAACATTTTTCTGAGTTAATCCTCTGATTGTTGGATATGTGTCCTTTGTTAACACTCAGTGAGAACATTATGTGGACATTTTGTTTAATCCAACAGCAACAATATCCATTTTCATATGAATTAACATTCTCTTATTGTAAAACAATAATCTAATTTAGTAAGATTTTACTCTAAGTAAAGAAGGTTTATAAAATAGTGTAAAAGAGAATGAAGAGGGCTAGGGTTGTGGCTCAGTGATATAGCACTTGCCTAACATATGTAAGGCACTGATTGTCAGCACTTCATGTAAATAAAGTCCATGGACAACTAAAAAATTTTTTTAAAAAAGAGAATGAAGAGATTTGGATCACTGATGACAGGTCAATAGCTATAGGTAATTGTACCTTAAAAACCTACTTAAAAAAAAATGTTTAGAAGAAATTCAATCCCAGCCAGGTGCAGTACTGCATATCTGCAATCCCATGTACTCAGGAAGCTGAGGTAGGAGGACTGCAAGTTCAAGGCCAACATGAGCAATTTAGTGGGACCCTGGGGATGTGAGGATGTAGCTCAGTGGGAGAGCATTTGCCTAGAATGAACAAAGCCCTGAGTTCAATCCCCAGCACTAAAATACAACAACAACAACAACAAAAGCTTGAGGGTTTGTTTTTGTCTGTATGCCCTAAATTTGGTTCTATAATTCTCAGAAAACACTGGAAGTAGTACTGGTTTGACAGAAATACACCAACACAGCCACAGACATGCACATGAATAATTACTGTGGTCTAATTGTCTGAGAAAAATTTTGCTTAAAAGTACAGACATAAATAAAAACAGCAATTTCTTCTACACTTAGTCTCCCCTTGAATAAAATCTGGAGGTAGAGATTAATTGGTTTTTCTCCTTTTAAGGTAGGAAAGGAGAGGTGTGGCTATTTTTTATTCTTTAATTTAAAATTTCACAGTAAAAATTAAAATCACAAAGGAAAAAGCCCTAAAACTTGCATTGTTTTACTCAGATTAATTAGTTCTGCTATCCGAATGACAGTTAGTAAAAGGAAAATTAGCTGATTAAAAAAATTAACTAATTACCATTGAGCAAAAAAAAGGTCATGTTGGTTATACTGAGAACAATTAATATAAGGATTTGTAAAAAGGTGAGCAGAATATTAAAATCTTAACACATTTTTTAATAAAAAATTTAGTTTCCTTTTCCATTCAAATGTTAACAATTTATAAGAAAAGTACTCTAACAACTACAAACCCTTACAAGCAAAATTTCTTTTTTGCTTGGTCATCAGCAACCTCCAAAAACTAAAAGTGCTTTCTCTAGAATGTAAAGTCCTTTGCTAGAACATGCTTCTTTTGTAACAGCTTGTATATTCTGAAGTAAGAAAAACACAAGTTTCAGTTCCTAGAACATTCTACAATGAGCTTCAGTGTCCCCAGTGGCTCTGCTCTGAATGCACCCTGGTCCCCAGAAATCATAATTGCCACCATGTAAGTTTCAAGAACTACCTAGAGCTATTTCAAACAGCAAGAAAAAACTGGCCATCATAAACATTGCATCAATAAACACACACACACACACACACACACATGGTCCCTGACTAATGACGGTTCAACTTATGATTTTAAGATCCACAATTATGTGAAAGTGATGTATATTCAGTAGAAGTCATGCTCTAAGTTTTGAACTTTGATTTTTCTCGGGCAAGTGATATGAAGGATGATACTCTCATGTGGTTCTGGGCAGCAGCTATGAGTCGAAGTTCCCAGTCAGCCACATGATCACAAGGTTAAACAACCAGCACTTTTTATACTGTGCTGTATTGCTAAACTATGATGTTTTCTATAGGTTAGGGAAATATAATGCATTATGGACTTGATATATTGTTAATTTATGATAGGTTTATGGGGACATAACCTCAGCGTAACTTAAGGAACATCTGTTATCTCTATAACATATTCTGCAAAAGCCTAGCAATAAAGCTAACAAACAAAACAAGAATATTTCAAATGGGGATATTGCAGAACACAGAAATTTCTTTTAAAGATAATATCAATTTTTCTTTCCAAAGAAAATATTTTCTTGCCTTAGACTTCCTAACAGTTAATAAGTTAAAACTAGGAGAAAAAACTATTAGGGAGAAGTTGTTCATGGGAGATTAAAATAACAAAGATGGAATAGAAAGGACAAAGCATCAGTGAGGATGCTAATGTAAACAATTAATAGTAAAAGCAGCATACAAATAAAAAATAGATTGGCTCTTCTTGCTGTAAACAGCAACTAACATTGGGCACCTGGTAAATTAGAATATGCTTGACAACATGAAAACAATATAGTGTAGAAAGGGAAAAAAAGGAATAAAATCATGATAAAACTTTAAAGAATCCCCAGAATGACTTACATGTACATTGTAAGGACAGCCACAGATAGTTCTTACTCTTGCATATTGTTTACAACTACATTTATAATTACTTCCTTTAAAAAGTAGTGTTTCCCTGGCAACTTGGGAAGATGAGCTAGGACGATGGCAAGTATGAGGACAGTCTCAGCCATTTAGTGAGATCTTGTCTCAAAATAAAAAATAAAAAGGGCTGGGGATGTAGCTCAGTGACAGAGCACTTCTGGGTTCAATCTCCAGTACCCTGACCCACTCTCCAAGAAAAAGGAAGTTTCTTTGTCCATTAATTGTCTCTGTCACTTGCTTCTGCATAAGCTATACTGGGACTTGGTTTGGCTAATGGTCTTTAAAAATGTGACTCAAACTGCACATTGGGCCTTGTTCTTTCTTGCTACTCCTTGAAACCTTAAAACCATCAAGCTTGTCATTTTGGAGAACCTGAGATCAAGAAAAGCTCAGTGAAGCAGTCCCATCAGCGCTTACCTCCTTCCCCAAGGAAAGAAATCCTTGCCCACCTCAGTAACTTTGTGTGGGAACACTTGGTCCACCCAGCCCAACCTAGCAAGCCCAGATCAGATCAGAAGAACCACACAGATGACCAACAGCATTGTGAATCTGATAAATGTTTATCACTTAAGGACTCCAAGTGTTGGGGTGATTTGCTAAATAGAAATAGCTAATTAGGATATAATAATTTTATGTATTATCTTACTTTATCCAATTAAAATTCAGAAAGATAATAACATTTTGAAAATGTTATTAAAATAAAACAGATTTTATTACATGAAATATAAAATGAATAGTTTTCCTCACATTCACTTTGTTATCTCTAGACTTTCGATATTATATATTTTCTATGCTTATTTTTTGAGACAACATGATTTTCAGAAACTATTTCTTCATTTCAAATCAGGCTTTTAAAAATCTCTTCTGAATTCCAATAAAACCTTAATCACAGCTCAATTCCAGGGCTCACCCTCTTTAGGCTGAAATTAACTATTGTTTTGACTTTACTCCCCACAAGACCTTAAACTCCTCAAAGTGAAGATATCTGAATGCCATAGAAGCCTAAGACACAGTCCTGTACTAAATATTTTTAAATAGTAGCTAATCAACCTGTGTTTTTGAGCAAAATTTACTAGTATAAGCAGTTTGATGTCATCACTACCGAGCATTCAGTGAGATACTAGATAGATGCTGGAAGCAGGTATATTCAAGTAGGATTTACAACAAATGTTAAGAGAAGGGATAGCGGTTTTTGCTTAAGAAAGGAAATAATGAGCATGTCTTCAGAATCTGAGCTATGTTAATAAGACTCTGAGTTTAAGAAGCAACAGAGAGAGTCATTGCACAGGAAAACATGGAAGTGCCCTGCTTAGATTTTAGCTGCCTCTACCTGATCCTGTTTTGTACATGTGTAGCCGCTTTCAAGGGAATGGTTCTTCCTGACTGAGTAACTGGCCTGACCAAAGCTGTCACAGTCATTTTAGGAAAAAAGTAAGAGATGGAAGAAACAGTAAGTGACCACACAGAATAAGGAGACAAATGGAGAATTAGAGAGAATGAGTTCATGAGATGACTTAGAGAAAGCAAGTGCTTTTGGGTTTCCAAGCCTAAGAAAATGTGCAAAAAATGTGCAATGGAGAGAATGGTTACAAAGGAGAGAGAAGAAAAGAAAGAAAATATGAACATACTGCATCAGTCATTCCAAATTCTAAAAAGCAACATTTGCTTGAATAGCATATGCATCAAAATTGATTTTATAAAAAGCTGTTAAAAATGCAGTGTGCTGTGCTGTTTGTATGTAAGGTTATATGTTTATATATTTAACATGGATAAAGTATTATGTTAATGAACAAGGCAGACCATCTGTATTGGGTGATAAGATCCATTAGGAAATGAAATCAATCAATCCTGTAACTATGAAAGCACCCCTGTAATTGTAGTCCAGGTTTTCATGAAATGTATAAATAGAAGCAATATTACCCATATAAATATAAAATATTATTCTAAGAAAACATCTGAAATTATAGGAACATGTAGAAATAAAGAATTCACTTAAATTAATAGTTCTGGTTGAGATATTAAAATAAGAGATTATATAATATACTTATAACATGAAAGCTTTTTAAAAATCATATTGATCACATTTGTACAGTATGAGAAACAACTGAAAGTCAATAATTTGTATTAGAAATTCAAGCTTTTTAAGTATTAATTAAAATTATAAATAACATTTAGATCAACTTGGGTAGTTTTAGTTTAAAGTTGGACAGAAACTATCTAATTGGCAAGCTAGCACTGTTCAAGAAAAAGAAAAAAAAAAAAAAATCCACCAATCTAGTTGTTTGTGAGAGACAAGGTTCTTCTTGTGATTCTTGTGTTGCTTAAAATTTTACAGGGTATGTTAAGGACAGCAAAATTCAAATTCCTTTCTTGGATTATTGAAATGAAAATTAATCTCCAGCAGTGGTGAAATTGTTTTGCCCGCTGAGCTACTCAATAGCTTTCAATCTCAAAATAAAAATACAAATGGCCTTAAATTACACTTAAAAATGTTAATTATGTGAGTTTCAGGCATCTGTCATGCATATGCTTATATTTTCAGTAAGAGAATATTTTTGAAACTTTTAATTCTAATGATGTTTAAGTTCAAAACATACCCCTAAGTATTAGAAATTATGTAAATACTAATAATTTTAATCAAATAATTTATCAGTTTTCCTTTCCTATTATTTATTCTTGCCCCTGAAAAATAAATATCTCTTGGATGATTTTTTCTCAGTGTTTAATTTCCTCATAATTTTCAATCTGACCTTTAATGTATTTTCACTGCCTTTCCATCTAACAAGACATTCTTATTAAAATATGTTTCCAGACTTTGTAAGATGCAAATTTCCCCTACCCATTATTTTCAAAAGAGTAATTTTGTTCCTTATGCCAAGATATTTCTGGAGGATTTTGAATAGAACTCTACTTTGATTTTGTGTAATCATGATTTCATGTATCATGACTGATAAATTCAAATGTACACACATTTGAAATTCTTTTTAGTGTAATGTTTATGCATCTTAAATCAAGAAAAGTTATGATCATTTTCAATGTAAGTCACACATTCCCAAAAAGCAACAAAATGACTCACTAAATTATATGAGGAACTCTCTTCAATAACATTGCTAGTGTCTTAACTCAAACCTTCATAATTTCTCTACAAGCATTTCCCAAGCTATGTTCCTCTCAATTTGAGAGCTAAGAAAGAATGAGTCCCTAATGTCCATACAGTGGAGGGCATTTGCTGCATGTAATGAATTAGCTTTTCCCTTATTCAGTATGGACCATGATTGGTAGATTCATCAAAGACTCAAGCAGTTTTCTGTAGGGCTTAATTCTCCCACAGTACTCAAGCTGAGAGTCTGCACAGATATTACTTCTAGAGAATATTGAAAAGATTGTTATGTATGATCAGATTGTGAGGAGGGTGGGGATGAAGATCAGAGGAAGAGTGTTTGCCTAGCATGGGCAAGGCCCTGGGTTCAGTCTCCAGCACTTCAAAAAAACAAAAACAAAAACAAAAACAAAACAAAAAAAACCAACATTGAGTGAATGACAGTTGTAGGAAGGAGGGAAAGTAGAAAAAGCTTGTAAAATATGATATAAAATGACCATCTCAGAGATTCATAATATACATAAATACTTTGAATGTGCACTAAGTCTTGTAACACTAATGCATTACTCTTAACAAAAATTACAAATAATAAACCTGTTTTTCTTTGCTTAACTTTGTATTTCCAAAAGGCAACTGATTTTGTAATCCTATCTTACATACTTTGAATGGATGTCCCCTAAAGCCTGGCTCCATGGAATAGATTTTGGGAAATAGGACACCTATGATGTCAGTCACATTCCTTGCTATGTTACCTCTCTCCGATCCATTAGTTACATTCTGGCTATAAACAACATTACACACACACACACACACACACACACACACACACACACACAATCCTGTTGAAGTTACATTTCTTTGATTTTATTTTGGCAGTTTCATATGAGCTATAGAATAAAATAAACGTATATTCTCTAGTGTTCAGAAGCACAATCTATTCTTTCTTTCTACATTACAGTCTCCTGCTATTCTGTGACACAACACACACACGCACACATACACAGACACACACACACATACCTTTCAGCCTGCATAGATTTGCACATCTCTGTTTCTTTATGTCTTTTTGTCTAACCAGCCAACAAATCTCTATGCTTCTTGGAAAATTCCATTTAAATGGCACCTCTTTCTCAAAGCTTTCCCTTAATGTTTCAAAGCATTCTCCTCTTTGTCCCCACAGATCATTGTACTGGCTTTTGTTTTAGGAAGAACATTAATAATTTCAATATTTTTAGTAGCTTTTCTCTCTTTCTAGATGCTGAAGAACAGTAGAGATGCTCTCTCTATTAGTCATAGCAAAACATCAGGTACATGGAAGATAATATAATGATTATGAAACTTATAAGTCATATTTAAATATAATTATGGATTTTTAAATCTTCATACTTAGGCATACTTGAAACTAATATTATTTTATGTTTACTTTAAAATCACACTAATATTTCCTTGCTATTCTATTATAAATTGATAACCTTTTAAAAGATTCTTTGTAAAGAAAGCTCTGTCTGTATTACAAGATTGCTCATGAAAATTCCTTAGTTCTAGTGAGAAACAGGAACACAAAATTCCAGTGAGAAGCAAGAATAATATATTTCTTTCTTGCAGTAATACACACATTGTTGTTTTTAAATGTCTTTTTCTTCCCAGGCAATATTTTAGATACTACCATACAGTCTTGAGCAAAGAAAAAATAAAGACAAAAGTCCCTACCTTTTAGAGCTGGTAGCCCAGGGGAGTGAGACAATATATACATACAATTTAAAATAGATCATAATGACTGTTTTTTTTTTTACCTAAATAAAATAAAGCAAGGGAAGGGGACAGAATGAGGTATGTGATGGATTTCAGGGCAGGGCTATAGCCAGGGAGGTCAGGAAAGCCTCCCCTGAGGCAACTTTTAAGAAGAGATTGAATTAAAGGGAGTATCATTCCACATGCAGAATGTCCTTCCTTAATACCCTGGATTTTCTTTCCCTACTAGACTTAGTAAATTTACTTTTATTCTCTCAGCAATAGGGAGATTACTATGCTAAAAATTGCTTTAAATCTGATGTGGCTCCTGGAAACTATCAGAACTGAGTCTTTATATTTTAGTCATCAGGATCCCAATTGATTGCTACATCCTGCAGTGAAAGTATTTGCAGGAGGGATGAATGGCACAAAGAATAAGTAGCAATTTTAAACATTAGCTGCCTCATAGCAGACAACAGCAATTGCTTAATAAGATCAATTATTCTCTGAACTGCATGCTACAAAGTTTGGAAAGAGATCCTTCTGAAGTTTGCCACTTGGGATGAATTCAAAAATTTATCTTAGATGATTCTCATTGCAAGCATGCATAATGCTATCAGTGAGAGTACTGCATTGAGTAGTGCCCTGGCAGCTTTTGAATATTGCAGTATACAGAGATTTTTCACTTCCAAACTGGCTGGTGATGGTAACTATTGCAAGTATAGTTAGCAGAAGTACTTTTTAACATTGTAATATTTTCTTGAGATCAGGATATTTTATATCCTTTGTAAAAAGTGCTATTTTCTAATCTCCTTAAAAATTAAACATGTGGGATGGGTGTGCTGGTTCATGCCTGTAATATCAGAGACTAGAGAGGCTGAGGCAGGAGCATAGCAAATTCAAGGCCAACCTCAGCAATTCAGTCAGTCCCTAAGCAATTTAGCAAGATTCTGTCTCAGAATAAAATAAAAAATAAAAAGTGCTGGGGATGTAGCTCAGTGGAGTTCTATCTCTAATACCAAAGAAAAGGGAAGAAAAGAAAGGAAGAAAAAAAAAGAAAAGGAAATAGAAAAGATGTGGGAAATACATTATTCATTGAGCATCCTTGCCAATATATCCTAGATAAATTCACAATAACAATTCTGATATATAGCATTTGGGAATTTTATACCTGTCTATTTCTTCACAATTGAGAGTCTTGCATTCAATTATATCAAGTTGCAACATTACTACTGCATTTGCTAATTTTTGGAGGTGAAACATTCCCACAATTGCATCTCTGCTTATATATTACATTCAATACTGTAGTAAATGTATTACAATTTAATCTACTAGGACATATAAACATATGAATAGGACTCAGTCTTGACCAATTTTCTAAATACATAATAACCTTAGAAAATGTCAGTAAAAAATTTTGGAAGAATACAGAATTTTATATCTAGGTCTTATATATATCATGCAAAATATAGAAATTGGTCATTCTTTGTAATATAAAAATCAAAACAAGACAAATTGAGGAGAAAAATTAAAATTGCACTCTTAGATCTGAGTTTACTTCAAAGCTTCTGCAAACTTATCTAAAGAGCAAATAACAAGATCACATCCAAAGCACAAAGCAACACATAGATGGAATTTGGTGAGAAAGGGAAACAGAGTTGGAGAGGACAGGAATTGGAGAGTTTGCATCATGCTGAGCCTGGATAGCCATGGTAAGGCACAAGATATGATTTTGTAATTTTCATAGCTAATCTGCTTAACAGTTTGGGTAAGAGTGATGGGGGAAAAAACTATTCAACTGCCTTGGATTTAAAGAAGCATAAGGATTACTTCTCCTATCTCCCCTTACGTAGAGAATAGCTCCTAGTCATGCCCTGGGGATTACAGGTTACACATGCTAAAATCTAATGTAGGACTTCCAATCCTATGTTCAAATCATCTAGGCCAAAGTAAAGAATACAACATTTCATATTCAATGTGTAAAAAATATTAAATTTGCAGTTTCCAGAATACTGAAATTTACAAACGGCCCTTTATTTTTCTGTACACTAGGTGGCAAAAGCCTAAATCCAGTTTAGTTTTAGCAACAAAATCCATTTTCTCTCTTTTTTTTGGGGGGGGGGGTGCAGTGTGGGATTGAACCTAGAGGCACTTACAATTAAGCCACATCCCAAGTCATTTTATTTTTTAATTTGAGACAAGGTCTCACTACATTGTTTAGGGACTCAACTACATTGCTAAGGCTGGCCTCAAACTTGTGATACTCTTTCCTCAGCCTCCTGAACTGATGGGATTATAGGCAGGTGCCACCAGGCACAGCTATAAAATCCATTTTCCTAATTACAAAAAGGAGACAAACTTTTTCACTTAAGGTTTTTTTTTTTTGTTGTTTTGTTTTGTTTTTTTATCAATTTCCTACATCATTTTAACCTTCTATGAAGGTTTATTCTTGTATCTCCTAAAGATAAAAAAACACCCTGTAAAAGTAAGAAAATGGTCATTACTGAAATGTGAACTCTTTAGAAATTAGTTTGAAGATTTTTTATATTATTGGTTGACTTAGTGAATAAGCAAAATATGTATACTTCTAAAAGAAAGCACAGAAATAGCTATCATTCTTTCCACAATCTAGTCTCTGAATAGCCTTTGACTATAATTTTGATTTCTAATGACTCTTTTAGCAGGCTATATCATCTGAAAATCTATCAAAGGTGGAGAAAGCAGCCTTCCCACCAGTAAATGGCTCATTTGATAAAATCCACAGTATTTTCATGACTGAAAGACAGAATGGAACCCAAATCATGCCATGTACTATATTATACCTGCTTTCATTTTTTTTTTTTTTTTGCAGAACTGTAGATTGAATCCAGCAGTGCTCTACTACTGAGTTTAATTACAGCACCTTTTTTATCATTTTTATTTTTTATTTTTATGTTGAAACAGGTGGGCGTTGAACTTGTGATCCTCTGGCCTCAGCCTCCTGAGGACCTGGGATTATAGGTATATGCCAGTGAGCCAAATTGTTTTCCCTCCTAAAGAATTTATTAAGCTGGCTACATTCCAAACTGAGTAGAATAAAGATAACTTTTGTTTAAACCACTGGAATTAGTGGGAATGTTCTCCAATAGGGAAAGTATAAAAACCCTATTTTACATTTTCAACTTTATTGTCTTTCAATAATCGAATTGCCATTTTTATAAGCTAAGTTAACAGTAAATGTATGTGGTTTAACCTAAAACATGAAGGCAAATGAGTTACGGATGATTACGATTCCTTTCAATTAAATTTATACACAGAAATATAATTGATGTTTAACTAATTAATTCCTGTACGTGATAGTACTGCAAGATGTAAAAGTGATACTCACCAAAGGTATTTTTCGCTGAATTTTGTTATCTCAGAGACCCTACTTGCCTCTTTTGAGCTGCCACTCTGACAGCTTATAAATACTCAGATTTTAATGGACTTGTATTATCACATTAAATTTACCATAAATATTATGGTAGAAAGTGGTAGGTTTTTAGCAAAATATAAAAATATAAAAATCAAACAAACAGGCCAGGCTCAGTGGCACATGCCTGTAATCCCAGTGGCTCAGAAGGCTGAGGCAGGAGGATCACGAGTTCAAAGCCAGCCTCAGCAAAAGCCAGGTGCTAAGCAACTCAGTGAGACCCTGACTCTAAATAAAATATAAAACTGGGCTGGAGATGTGGCACAGGGGTCAAATGCCCCTGAATTCAAATCCCTAGTATCCAAAAAACAAAACAAAAATGACCCATGTTCATTATTCTTGAGTATGGGAAATGGTTGCCCTCTGGAAACTCCCAGAATAGCGGAATACTCTGATGTGGCCTTGTGACTAGTTCTTGCCAGTGGCTGTAACTGGAAGTGATGGTGACCTTTCTAGGTCATGTGTTTTAAGGTCAGTTTATACCTTGTCCATCTGCTAGCTGAGTACAAGTGACTCCTGGGACCTACAAACTATGGGAATCACAAGCTTCATAGGATCAACATTATTTTGAACACTTATAAAAATAAACCTTTGTGTTAAGCCACTGAAATTTAGGGTTTACTTATGAGAGTATCTAACATCTGCCCAATACAGAACCATCCTGCTCATTGTCATAATGGACTTGTGGAGGAATTAGAGAATATTTTCTCTACGGTCTTAGAATACTAAAAGATTTTGGTAAGTACTTGTCACTTTTTAATCACTGTTATGCTTATTATATGCAAACCATTTTCACCTCACTATCTTTTTAACATTTATTTTTTGACCTCTACTAAGTGAATTTTAATCTAATGGAAATAAAATGTTTCCTGTTTGACGCATTAATGTAACATTCTCTTCCAGATGGGTAAACTACTTCTCTTTAATCTTTCCACTGACAAGCAGATAACATGGTAGAAGAATTGACTAAACATTTAAATATTTATCTATATTCTTAATTAAAAATTCAAGGAAAATATGATATTCCCCAGTCACTTGTCTATCTTACCATTTCTGTGAAATTATTTCTTGAGGAACTCTCTTCAACAAATTCTTAGACTAAAGTTATTCTTTTAATCTGCCACTTCATTTACATTACTGAAACATTAAGTTCTCTTTCCCATGTTGGAAATAATTTTTCCCTGCCCACCATATCCTTGGAAAATCAGTCCTGATAAAAGAAGATGCCTATCAGGTCTAAAGTTAATATTACATACACATAAACTGTCATTGGCTGACCTACTCCAGGCAGTCTTTGGAAGTAGGTCTCAATGGAGATGAAGAAATAATGCATTACTCAAATAAATTAAAAATTCAGAATGGAGTCCAAGAATGTGACACTAACTCAAATAAAAGTAGTAGATTAGATATTTAAAAAAACCTACCTACTAAATATTTGCATAATAGATTTCCTTGCATTAAAAAATGAAAGAGGGTCCTCTTACAAGCAGAATATGTTGCACATCCCTTATTTTAACATAAAATTCACATAAAATATAATTAGCTCTTAGAACTAGACTGACTACAAATATCCCAGTTAGTATATGACTCATTGAGTATATCCTATAATCCTGAAATAACTGTTAACAGTCCACTTTTACTTTTAAATGTGTTTCTATTTAAATGAAAATACATATTATATACACAACATTTTAACCTATTATAAACCTATTTAATTTCAATTTCTTTGGGTGGAGAAAATTTGTTAAAGGTAGCTAAAATAGCCATGGATAATTTATGCCCATTTCATTTGGTATACTAAAAATGACTGTTCACAGGACATTTTTAATATTCAGATCAGAAGCTGGAGGGTCCTAATTTAATACATTTGTTATCACAATGTTACACATGTGAAAATAACACAGGGTATGCCCAAGGGAAAGAAGGATTAAGACATAACAATATTAGGTGAAGCTGAGTTGCATAATCAGGTTTACACACATAAATACAGGAAAGGAAATCAGAAGGAAAAATTCTAAAATACTCAAATATGGATAAAGTGAACGAAATAATATAATTTAAAGTATGAAGCAATTTAAATGTGAATTCTAAATATTTGAGATGTTTCTCCCTTGTAACATGTTTACTTCTTTAATTGTAATAGCTAAGCTATTAAATATTAAATATTAATAGCTATGAAAATTAATCAGGCACATTCTTAGTCATAAATGACTTCGTGAGACTTCATAAATGTTTTCAAATAGTCTTTAAGATATAATTCAAAATATTATATACAGCATATTTGCTTTTTTTTTTTTTTTTGGTAGTGGAGATTAAACTCAGGGGCACTCAACCACTGAACCACATCCCCAGCCCTATTTTGTGTTTTATGTAGAGACAGGGTCTCACTGAGTTGCTTATTGCCTCACTGTTGCTGAGGCTGGCTTTGAACTCACAATTCTCCTGTCTCAGCCTCCCTAAGTGCTGGGATTACAGGCTTGAGCCACCACGACCAGCTATATTTGCTTATTAATTATGTATTTTTACATGTTTACCATTATAGCTTATTATTTCTGAAAGTGGAGAATTACACGTGAGCGTAGATTTCTCTGAGAACACTGATGAGTAAAGTTTAATTGATATCAACATTAAAAAATGTGAAGTTCAGATATATATATTTTTTTTTTCTCATGTAAAATTAGCAAACAGACAAGTCAATAAGAATATTGTTGGCAACAATTTTCCTTCCTCATCCCTGCTGTGACTTTCTTTTTATAGTTAATGGCTTCACAGTTGATAAGGCTTATCTACATAAACACTAACAAATAAGCATTATCTCTCATTCTAAGAGAATGCTATACTAGAAAAAAAGAATTCATAAGATGAAAAAAAACTATTAACTTATTTCACCTTAAGCAAGCAATTTCAAACAAGTTTACAAGTGGTCAGTGAAATATTAATTTTCCAAAAAAGATAATAACTTTGTTCTAAGAACACAGACACATGATTGAGCTGATTAGATGCCTCTAGCAACACTGCCAGATATATATCTTATGTAAGTCATATTTTTATGCTGCAAAATATATTAATGGCTTCAATTATTCTGTTAATAGAAGAAATAAATAATAGTAAATTCCATATAATTATGACATTATAGTGCCACTCATTCAAGAGTTCAAACCATAAAATTATGGATAAAATTTTTACCTCCTTAAGTCTTATTATCTGATTGTACATAGATAGTAAGTATGGAAAAAAAGACCAGAAAAAGAGCTAAATAAATAACAGAATAGCTAACTAACAAAACCAAGCTGTTTGACCTTAGACTAAATTATATTCACATATTAACAAAATCTTATATTTCCAGGTTCCTCAACTGTGAAAATCAAGGATAATTTGCCCTGATTTGTCTGACTCAGGCAGTATCAGCCTGAATTCCAAATAAGTGCAGATATACCATTTATAATGACATGTCTGAGTACAATAATCTGTAATAAGCTTATAATAACAATATCGTACTGTCTAGTTGATTAAATGGAATTATGATGATCTGGCCTAACTCCAGTGTGGGCTGAAAAGTTCAACCCTGATGGTCTTTAATTCCTAACTTCTCTACCTCACATGTATCACTCTAACATAGTATGTGCCCTATACCACTTTGATCTTGTCATCATTTTCTGTGAACTTGGCAGACTGCTTATGGAGATCTACCAATGACTGAAACAGTAAATTCCTTAAAACACAGCTTAAGTAAAAAGATGAAATAGAACCTTATTTATTGATTTCTTGGAATAATCAGCATTCATAGTAATTCTCATTTGTATCCCCAGGTTCTAGGGGACATCAACAAAATACAAACTAAATGCCTCTTTCAGATATAATCTGGCTCATACATTTTTAAGTGAATGAAAATTTAGGATTTAGGAGATTTTAATAAAAATCCACTTTATGGCTTCTATTAAATAATAAAAATAACTAAGTGCATATTGCTAGCACCCCAAAAGAGTATACCTTTTAGAAATATCATAATCTCTTCCATTTAACATAGTTCCTATTATCATCCTGTAGCCATGAGGGTTTAGCTTTACATCTCAATAAACAGATATGTAAACAAACATGAATGAACGAGTTTGCAAAATACTAATTTTCCTTTTGTATTCCTAATATCTGTTTCAGTTTTTGCTTTGTAATTTTGCTCTGGATAACTCTCTTCCCACCCCTTGTGTATTTTTAATGCCAACTGTATTTGCTTGGACATTTTTCTATTTTTTGCATGTACTTTGGGAAGAGTCTTCAGTATTTCACAGTAAGTTAATGGGGACAATGTCTGTGCTTTTAACTTGATCAAGGGGAAGAACTACTAGCATTGTTAGGTACTCTGCATCTATCATGCTCAGGATTACCATTCTGGTGGATCAGAAGTAGCAAGATTGGGAGTACAAAGAGATTAGATCAAAGAGGCAAAGCTATGTGGGCAAACATTGGCAGTTGGCAGCAAACAACAAAGCAGACTGTTCAGTTTTGCAGGTTTTACAAATATTTATTCCCAGATCAGGTATACCTCTCCTCTAAGGGCAGGGCCATCACCTAATATAGACGCTGAGGATTTATCTTCTACTTTATCTTTGTCTAATCCTCTGGGTCCCATTAGCACTAATTTCTGAAAGTTTTCTCTCCTGCTAGGTGTGCCTTCTCCATTCACAACCAAAACATCTGTCAAATCTGCACTTGCCATCATTCAGCCTGTTCCTCAGACCTCTACTCTTTCCCCTTTCAAATCTATCTTCATTATGCATTCAGGCCAGAATTTTTTCTTTACTAAAAATATCATTTCACTTCTTCATATAAAACTGCTCAGTGGCCAGTGTTATGGACTACATTTTACCCCCAGTTCACATATTAAACTAAAACCTCCAATGTGACTCTTTGAAGACAAAGTCTGTAAAAGAGGTGGTTAATATTAAGGGAGATCTTAAGCATGGGCCCCTAATCCAGCATGGCTCATTTCTAGGATGATTTCCAGCTACCTCTGCTGCATTGAGTCCTTCCATATAGTATTTTCAACACCTATGTGGCTCTCATTGAATCTTCTAAGATTTCTGCAATGTATCTGCCATGTACCAATTAAATCTCCTTTTAGTGAGGATCTTTTTCATTCATGTTTAAGTTCTGGCTCTTCCTAGGATTCCTGGCAAACTAGTGTGTAGAAGAACATCTGAGAAGCTTAAGTCTGTGGTTG
Source organism: Geosciurus inauris (assembly GCA_004024805.1). Taxonomy (NCBI): domain Eukaryota; kingdom Metazoa; phylum Chordata; class Mammalia; order Rodentia; family Sciuridae; genus Geosciurus; species Geosciurus inauris. The sequence continues at coordinate 49,391 of PVHX01004652.1, forward strand.
AGTGTATTCATGATATCAGCGTCAGCCTTCAGCATTCATTTCACACATATCACTTTTAGTAAAGGTCTCCTACAATATAGAAACCTTGAATATTTGTTGAATGCTTGAAAAGTAAAACTTTTTACTGTTGACATTTCTTATCAAAGTAATTTTATTGGCAAAACAAAACAGTCTGTTGATTTTTCTTATGCTTTTAGTTTGAAATCAACAATTTTAAACTATGATTTATAATAAATTCCTACATCTAGACTAGATTTATAATAAATTACTACATCTAGACTAGTAGATCTACTTATACATCCCAATGTTTATATAGAATGTGAACTCATTAATGAGACTATTTATTTTTGTATTTATTTTGACTGATTTATGTGGAGTTGCCAGATGCTTCTAAAAAGGAGCACCACATGCCAGGCACTGTGGTGCACGCCTGTAATCCAAGCACTTTGGGAGGCTGAGACAGGAGAATTGCAAGTTCAAAGCCAGCCTCAGGAAGAGTGAGGCGCTAAGCAACTCAGTGAGACCCTGTCTCTACTTAAAACACAAAATAGGGCTGGGGATGTGGCTCAGTGGTCAAGTATCCCTGAGTTCAATCCCTGGTACCAAAAAAAAAAAAAAAAAACGGAGCACCACATTATCTGTTTCATACTGTTGTGGACATACATTTGCTGTTGACATTTCTTTGGAAATATCAATTTTTCTCTCAGAAGACAAAAGTGAAAATATTGTCTATTCCATGAATATACATAAGAAGTAAAAGAAATATATCTATGTTTTTGAAGATCCAAATTCTGTGAAAATTACTCCCTTTTTTCTGTAGAAATAAGTCATTGTTGGATAAGTTTAAAGGACTCTAAGAAATCAAAACAATTTACTTTTGATTTCTGTTTTGCTTCAAAGTAGTTTCTTTTTATAATCAAAATTTTCTAATTTTTGTAGATTAATAGATTTAATGTATTTATAATGTACTTTTTATTTATTTTTTATTCAAATGAACTACAGAACTGCAGAAAGTAATTTTGAAATATTTGATGACTGCTAAAAATCAATGTTTTGGGTTTTTGTTTTTGTTGTTACAAAAATATCTCACACGCTATATGATACCCAGAAATGTCTCCTTTAATATACATGTGAACAGGTAAGAGATGTTAGAACTCTGAGAAAATTATAGCTATTGCTTTTATAGTAGAACACACAAATTGTCTTAAGTGTGTTTTTTTAGTGTGATGTAAAGAAAGGGAAAGAATGTATCATTGGAGTTTTTATTAAGACTTTTATTTTGGCCAAGTTATACTATAGAATTTTAAACATTTTAAAGTTTAAAAATGTTTTAAAGTTTAAAAAATTTCAAAATGCAATGCATTGATTATTTCATTCCAAGAGGAACATCATGTGGTGGCATTTCTCTTTTTCCCTTCCATGGACATTATAAAAATACCACTGATTAAAAACAATATTAACTTGTGGTTACTAAGCTTGGTCCATGTTCTTTCAACCAGTTCCTTTAATGGTATTGACCTCAGCAACCTGGAAGGGAGAGCAGGTGCTGACATGAAGAAGTTCAGGTCTCAGGTCAGAAGCACCAGTATAAGCTCACAGAAGGGAGCCTGCCCTAGGCTTTAGTGTTATTCTCCAGACTAATGATGATAAGAGAGGGAAAGTTCACAAAGGCCTTAGATGCAAAATTTGTGACAAAACTAAAATTTGAATTCAAATTTAATTAGTGCCAAGTGTCTCCTCTGTGCAAGATTTCCCTTCAGATCATAGGTCAGCACTGCTCGAATTCTTCAAGATTAATACTAAGGAACCAGTAATATTTGTTTGTTTGTTTGTTTGTTGTTGTTTCATTCAAAGTTGAAGGGACACCATGAAGGAATGATGCTTTATCATCCTTGATTCCTGGTTTGTCTTTTGTGCATGAGGTGGTGCTAATGCAGAGATGCCAGAGATTCTGAGTTTAAAGAGAATTCCAGAAGTCAACAAAACAAAACGAAACCTAAGGGGAATGATAGTTGGTAAGTTTAGTTTTTCAAAAGGCTGCTGTTCCTTGTTTAATTTTTCTTTTTGAATGCCAAGATTACTTTATTCATAAACTTTTCAGTGTACCTAAAAGAGCTTACTTTAATCATTCTGGTTCCAGTCTGACAGAAGAGAGTGTTCATAAGTAAAGATGAATTCTAATCCCATTTACACCATGTGGTCTTTTAGCACACGAAAAACTAGCTGTATAAAAACCTTATAGTAATATATATCTGGAAAGAGCCCTAAAGTTTTCTAAACTCTTAGCTTGGATTGTCCGAGAGGCGTTTACTTACAAGAGTAGCTCTTATCATTTTCACCAGTAGCAAATTTCATATTTAAATCCTTCCCTTGGGCTTTGATAGTTTCTATTCCACAATTTAGGCTGCTGGATTTTAAAAATATAGCTGGCCCCAACACTTCCTGATTATTTCATGTAGATGAAAGTATTGGAGTGATGACATTGCCCATAATCTCTCCTAAAATTCTCTCTGCTAATTACTAATGAAGGCAGTGTATGGGTGACTGTTCCTTATGTGGTCTATCAAGATGTTTTCAACAATACTGGTACAATGAAATGACATGACACACAATTCCCAAGGCTAAACCCTCCTCTAAAAACTGACAAAGATTTTTGTTTGGAATATTTTACCTCAACAGTAGAGAGAAAATCTACAAAACTGATTATTTGATATCAAGCCTAAGGAACAATTTGTGGAGATGTAATAATCCATATTTCTTATCAATATAGTGACTTTTCATAGCTCAAAATAAAACCTGTTTTAAGTCAGTATATGGGGGAAGTTTTTAAGTGATATTATTATTTATATTTATAATATAGAGTATTTCTCCTGACATTATTTCTAATGGCAAAAAATAAACCATTTTATAATTATTCCCCATGGAACACTGGATTGCCTTTGAAGTAGGGATCCACAGGTTTGTTTGTTTCTCAAGCATCTACTTCTCTCACTTTCTGTCAAGGTTGTACACATCTGCCAGGATGGCACTGGGTCACTGTTCCCTCATTTTCCAGCATGGGCTTCACCTAGGAAGAGAATCATTCTTAGCTCCACAGGTAGGTGCTGACTGGCTCAAGGTGGGGTTTCTTACAATGGGTACTACAGACATCCTAGGCTTGATAATTTGTGTCCTCAGGGGTTGTCATGTTAGGATATTTTGAAGCTTGGCCTCTTCACACTAGATGTCATTAGCACTGTTCTATTTGTGACAATAAAATGTACTTTAAAAAATTGCCAAATGTTGGGGCTGGAGATACAGTTCACTTGGTAGAATGTTTGCCTTGCATGCACAAGGCCCTGGATTCAAACCCCAGCAGCACCACCCAAAAAAAAAAATTTGCCAATGGCCCGTTGAAGGCAAAATCACCTCCTGATCAGAACCACTTGTTTAAGGCCATGTAGTCCTCCCATCTTCTGACAAAGTGATCTCTATAGACATTTGCTGAAAACCTGATCTAATGAGGATGAATGGTTTTGTTGGAAATGCAGGGATAAAGATATTTTTTCCGTTAGCTTATCACTTCTCTCAACTGCTCTACCTGGAAGGGACAGGCTAGGTTACTGGGGGTTGGAGAACATTATCCTTTGGAAACATAAGAAAACAACCAACCCCAGAATTCACAGACATTGAGATAAGGAGGTCATTCTAGAATTGTTAGGGGCTTACTACTTTCCCAAGAATTATTCAGTTAACAGAACCAATATACTTCCATTTATTTTTTTACTTACTTATTTTGAATTAGTTTGATTTTATCCCAATTAAATCTGAAACTTTCTTAACAAATACATGATCTAACAGCTTATATTCTCAATTATGCTGTGGTAAAAAATACTAAACAATTTATATTTCAAAATATAAATCACTGTAAGACACAAGGCTGATGGAGATTACTAGGTAAAATAGTTTCTAGGATTTGGAAATTATATTGTTTCTACTCATTTGCTATGAAAGATACAAATTTGCTTTAATTTCTACATGCACCTCTAAATAATTTTCCAGGAACAATTCTTTTGCTTTCCATAGATGATTGGCTATAATGGAATACTGGCAGACTAGTCCCTACTATCATGAGCTATGATACAGAAAATTAATTTTGAAATATTTATGAGTCAGCATATAACTAGGTGTTGTAATATCATCTAGGTTCTGAAAAATTCAGAAAGAATGAAAATTTGTTTCTAATCATGATTATCAGATTCAAATATATGCATGCCTTGTTCCTCAAACTATGGTTGAAGTGTATTACTATTTTTAAATTAACAGTTTGAGTTCATAGACACAGTACTCATTTATATTTCTTAAAATGCATTTAGTACACATAAATTGATCAGGGCAAGAGATATCTTGTAGTTTTTGTGATTAACAGAAATAATAACATGTTCTACAGGCTTCAAAAATCATAGAATGGTAGAATAAAATTAAGGAGTACAGTTTTGCCAGGGCTTATTGAATAGATAGGCAGAGGAAAGGGTTTGCTTTGTACAATTTAAGGGAAACAGAAAGTATCTTCTTAGAAATGTGCTACTAGATTTTGACACATTGATGAAATATAAACCTAAAAATTAGAAATTACAGATACACTTTTAAAGTAAGTGATGGCTTTGCTACATAGAAACATAAAGCAAGGAGTGCACTAGGAAACAGAGATCATATATATACCATAAACATTGGTTCAGATGTACAAGAACTTAAAGAAGTGAAAGCCCCAAAACAAAAGCTTTCTGTGTTTCAAAGTTAAACATCATTTGCTTTAAAGATCTGTCCAAATCCTGAACTCATCACCCAGAGGGCATAAAATAATTTTAGAAGTAGAACTAGGAAAACATTTGCAAATAAAACATATTTCTTTAGAATAAACTTGACAGAGAGATCAATCCTTTCTGAAGCAGGACGTCTTTAAAATCTTCTGTTCTGACTTACATAGGAAAACCAACATTACTGAAATCTAGAATGACATCTGTTATTCCACAACAGACAATGATGTAAGAACATTTATCTTTGGTCATCATAGCAACCACTTTAGCATAGTGAGGCTATACAGGTGGAGAAAAACACAGATATTTTTCTCTGTAGAATGAACCCTAAAGGCAAGTATTTTAATCCAAATTGCTCAGAGAGGCAATGTGTACCAGGCCAAGTGTTTGATCCTCAAACCTAAACCTGTTGTGAAAAATGTCAAAACACATGCTCTGAACACACAAAATGAAGAATAAATTTCTGAACACTAGGCAGTGGTGGTCTCTAAATACCTTCCTAAAATCAATCTAATTTTTTAGTTCCAAGAGATAACTTTTTCCAAAAAGCCTTTATATAGCTCTTGAAAATCCCATTTCAATTTGCTTCTCCTTTCAGTTGGAAAACTATTTAAATAAAGTTTTTAAAAAATCCTTACCATTAAAAAGATGGTATACTTTTCTTTTTATAATAACAAATACCAGTCATTCTGGTTTCTAACTAAATTAGTTAAGAAAATATACTTATATAAACTTGGAATAAAGATAGAGGGCCATCATTACCCTTGGGTTCATCATTTTACCTGTTGGAGCATCAGTTCTAGCATTTGTAAAATAAAACAATTATTACTGTACTATTATCCTGACAAAATAAAAACTGATTTAAAAATAAATGGACAAAATATGTTCATCTATTTCTTAATAAATAAGAAGCTTTCTGTGATCTTGAATCATTAGATAACAATGTTTTTTCTTGAAATTAATCTGCATCCTAGAAAAACAACTCATAAATTCTCTGGGTACCTATGTCTGAAGTTATGTGCTTCAAAAAAGAAGCTTCAGCAACAGCAGCAGCAGCAGCAGCGGCTACATTCTCACTTATTTATACATATATAAATGTGTGTGTGTTCACATATGTGCCAACACTACTGGCATACTATTTTCAGCTGCCATTCTAAGAATAATTTGAGATCATGTTACAGACAGCAAAACAAAATGTTTTTCAATCCGTTCTCAAAAATAATCATGGTACAAAAGACTAAAAGAAACTAGGGGACTAGATTGATATTGCCATTTTCTTTAGTCATTTGCACTTACTAATGAATTAAAATGCATATTACTATGCATATAATATATGTATGACAACATCCCATTAAAATACACTTTAAAATACTCTAATGTATAACATTTTAATGCATGTTATATACTTTAAAAATTATATGAAGGCAGAAATGTTTGTTAGTTAAAAGTAGGCTCATATTGCACCCCAATACCCACGTAGGTTTCGGCTACTTATATTAATTTATGCTTTTACACTCCTATGACATTCATTGAAAAATTGTACTGCATACAATGTTTGCTGTTTTAGTTAGAGTGTGTGTGTGTGTGTGTGTGTGTGTGTATTTAATGTCACAACAGGAGAATGCTATTGGAGGAAACAGTTGAGTATAAAGTCATTTGAAGGACTCTCCATTTTCCTCAGAACCTAACATGAAAAGTAATTTAGAATCCGATCTCCTCAGGCAAGGATGATCTACTTGAATTCATTGGAAAGGTGAAAGGCCTTTTTTTATGATAAATTTTTCAGAAACTAATTTGTGAAAAGGAGTGCATGTATGTGACCTTAATTTCTAAAGTATCTATAGAGAAATAATTCTTGCAATAACCATGTAGCATGTTTTAACCCATAAATTTAGTCATGAGTATTTTTAATATTACATTATAATAAAAAGAAAAACTTTTGTGATTTGTAGAAAGAAGGCAAAAATGAATATCTTCGTAAAGCAAGAAATGTGTAGATAGAACATATATCAGAATTACAAATCCAATATATGTCAGATAATGACAGAAACTCCCAAGAACATAGAAGCTGCCCAGGCTTTGGGGGCCTGCATGCCTGTAATTCTAAAGTTAATACTTTTGTTACCAAGAAATAAATAGAAACCTCAATATTAGCAAATCAACAATTAATATTAGAATAGCCTCTTTAATAACATGTTTGTATTGGTAAAAGACTATCATAAACCTTTCTTATAACACTGATACATATAATATGCCAAATGATTCAAACATCCAGGTGTACATTAATACATAATGGTGAAATATACAGAGTTGTTTAGATGATCAATGGTGAAGGCTTAGAATCAAAAGGCTGCTAAATAATGAAAAGACAGCAATGATATTAGGTGAAAAGCTTCTCTTTAGTACAACTGCCAGCTATACACATTTTAACCAACAACTATCAGTCTTTCTTTATATAACAACTATCTCTTCTTGTCCTTTTATTACTTTTGAAACATATATCCTTTTTTGTACTGTAATATTTCTGTAGGCTTGTATCCTCTGCCAAGCATTACTTCCTCAATATACTAACAAGTCCAAGAAACAGCTCTAAAGGTATATTTTCAGAAATTGTTAGTATCAATTATTAGGGCAATTGGAATTTTTGGAAAGATCTCACGTCTTTTTGAACCAAAACAACAACAACTCTCTCTCTCTCTGTATATATATAAAATTACAGATGAGTATGATTCACTTAACTTCCTGATACACAAATGATAAATATTTAACTTAACAGAAACCATTCTTAACTTTATGCTTTTTCTACATATTAACAAGTATCAGGGTAATTGTTTTTCCAATACCTTGGGAAATAGCATTGCTCTTAAACTAAACTCATTAACATATTTTGAGAATATTTAAAATATATGGAATGAATTATTAAACATACTTTATTTAGTAATATTCTTAATAATAAATAACAACAAGGCACTAAGCAATTCAGTGAGACCCTGTCTCTACACAAAACACAAAATAGGGCTGAGGATGTGGCTCAGTGGTCTAGTGCCCCTGAGTTCAATCTCCAGTACCAAAAAAACAAAACAAAACAAAAAAAAAACAATAAGTCAATTCAAACTTGTGGATGATAGAAATACTTTTCAGGGAGACAAATCTAATATGTTTTCAGCATACTCTGAGCTCTGATAGGGCAAAATAATAAAAACAGAACAAGGCCAAACAAGAACAAACTTAACTGTATAATAGATTTAATATAGTGTGATACACATAAAAGATGCACTTTCATTTTTATAATTTATTAGTATAAGCTTTAATGATGAAGAGCTGTTCTATCTAAAATCTCATTATATGAAACATCAGTAATTACATAGCATTCTGTTACTTATATTCAAGTTTGATTAAGAAAAGTCAGTATGATACATCTCATTTACAAGCATTATAAACTAGTCATAAGACAGTTTCTAACTCATGAACCCTCTCTGTTCCTAAGCTTGCACACTAAATGACATCTGTTTTCTTAATTTATATGTACCATACAAGTTTTATCTTATTCCTCACTATTACCAGTAAATTTACTTTTACTTAATTGTGTCAACAAGAAACGCCAACTGTTAAAATAACATCTTATTTCATATAGTTATTTTTTAAAAGGAAGGGTTAATCACAAAAGTTCTTGATTCTGGAATCCTAATGCAGAAAATAAATGCACATAATTTAAGAAGCTCATGACATGCTCCCACCATCATACATGAAAAATTTGATCCACCTCTAATAGTGTGCACATGTGTATTTTTGCAGTGTTAGTGACTGGTTCATATTCATTTCCTGATTTAGTCACTTTTATTAAAACAGTAAACATTTCTGACAGGGTTTATAAGGGAATATATTCTAACATCATGGATTTTTGAGCTGTACTACTGTGGTTAAAAGTATTGATTTACGATGTACCGTGTAATTTTAGGGTGTTAAAAACTCTCTGTGCTTTAGTTCCCTCATTTCTGTAGAAAAAAATAACAATGGTAACCATTTCACAAGAGTGAGAATTAAATGAGTTGAATCCATACAAAATTCTTAGAACACTAACCCAAAGATTCTTATTAAATACTGATTATATATAGTTATAGCTAGAAATATTTGGTAATAAAATCAGCTCTTTTCTATCAATGCTTAATTTTCCAAGAAGTATTACATTATTCAAAACAATTATTAATTAGTTTAAACAAAAAATAGTTTTGAGGCCATTTTCAGATTCACAATAATAAAAGTACTATCAAAAATTTTATAACAAAATATGTGTATGATGGTATTTAAATATTGATAAAATCTCAATATTTATTTGCGTTTTTACATAAGAGGAAATGAGTTTCTTCTCTTACCATCAAGGTCATATTCAGAAGTGAAAATTTTTTCAACATTTTAAAATTTAGTAACTTTGTCACCTTTGCTACAGTAAGTAAAGCCTGAGTTGAAATATTGATTTCAAGAAAATTTATTAAACTTCATGCAACTCTATCTCCTCATCAATAAATTTTGGACAACAGTATTTATCTGTATGGATTAAGTATTTAATAAAAACAACAAACATTAGTCCTAAAAATGAAAAAGCAGAATTCTTTGACATCCAATACTCCCATACCCCTAAACTATCATTAAAATTACTTTAATTAGAGAGAAACTGAGGCAAAAAGCCAGCTATTTATTTAACAAGTCTGCTAAATCTCATTGTAACTTCTTTTTTTCCAGAATCCAATGCTATCCAATTAATAAGTAAGGAAATTCATGTTCATAATTTGCTTAGATCTTTCTCATTTGGATTTAAGTTAACCTGTATAAGTCAATTTTTATGCTACTACAACAAAATGCCTGAGGTAGCCTATTTGTGAAGAAAAGAGGTTTATTTAGTACTTTATTTGGGAGGTTCAGAGGCATCAGTATTGGTTCATTTCCAGTGAAGGCCCTTTCTGCTCTATCACCTCTTTGTGGATAGCAAAAGTGGAAACACATCCAGAAACAAGTAATCACATTTCAATAGAGGAAGCCAGTGAGCTGGAGGATCAGGCTTGGGCTTTTATAACTTTCTATGGAGAACTACCTTAATCCCTTCCATAGGTAGACAAGGCCTTCAAAGACCTAAAGACCTTTCATTAACTCTTAAAGCTCTATCAGCTCCCACAGTGCCACAGTGGGGACCAAACTTCCAACTTATAGACCTTTAAGGGACAAACAAAACCAAAATCACAGTATATTCTCAAAGCAACTAATTTAGTGTTTTTATCTTATGTCCTCAAACACATAACTTATTTTTCTTTTTTGTTAGTTTCTTATATTTTCTGCATCTCAAGTTTCTAGAGACTGACTAGAAAGTATAAAATTATCTAAAAAGCTGAAGGCAAAAAAACTGTAACAGTGATCATTTACAACAAATGCCTAAAATTAATTTCATGTTTTAAAAATCAAATATGAAATATGACTAACTTCAAGGTGAATCTATCACAGTAACTCTCCTCTACTGAAGTTATTTTTACTTTTATTTTATTGAATTTGTTTATTAATGCATTTATTAATGGCTACATGGACTCAGAAGACAAATTCCTAGCATGAGGAGTTATTTACAATGTGTTATAATCTGTAAGAAAAATACAATACATAATGCAATGGATTTGTCAAAGAGCAAAGGGGAATACTTGAATGGAAAAACCCATGTATGTATATTTGCCTGTTGCAGAACCCTTACTAGGCTATGTACACACATAAACTACCATAGGCACTAATTCTGCTATTGTTTGAAGAGTTCCTGTTTTTATCAGGAATGAATACAACAGAAACCAAAATATTTTGTAAGCAAGCTGTAAAATCCCCTGTGGTGCTACTGATACAAACTGAAATACAACTTCTCAAAAGGATGAAAAACAAATCTCTCTCTTTCTTTACATATTCCTGATGTGACTACAACATGTGAAAATATAATATTACTAAAATACTGCTAAAACTAAAACAAAACTTCAGTTCTATCATCTAACCAAAAAATCCTACTTTATGAATTTATATCTCTACTTAATTTTACAAAGGAAGAGTATAAACATCTAGATCCATGATCTTTGATTCTGAGAATTCAAAATGTTAAGAAACATATTTATGTCTATGCCTTTTGAAATATTACTGCTGATATTTCTTTTATCCCTGCTGAAAAAAAACCCACAAAATTTATCTACAATATGTAATTTAAGCTAAAAACATCATTGTAGATAAACACACTGAAATTAGCATGGTCATTGCATGTGGATGGGAAGGAGATAGCAATTAAAATAATTGGCCCGGAGAATTTTAGTGCTGGGATGGAAATATTCTGAAACTAATTTAGTGATGGTTCTATCACTTGGTAAATTTATGAGAAACTTACTGCATACTTAAAATGAGTAAAATATATAATATATAAAAATGTTTTGATAAGGTTATACATAAATGAATGTGCTGAGTGAGAGAAGCCAGACATAAAATCATATATCCTATATGAAACCATTCAATTAAAATACAAAATGGGGAGAACTAATTTAGATTGTACAAAATTAGAACATGGCAATCTTGGGGTAGGTGTATGACTGATGCAGAGCACTTTTGAGAGTCCATTTATGTTCTGTCTTCATCTGGTTGCTAGTTACATGATGAACCTTATTTGTGAAAATTCATTGAGTTCTACACATATGATACCTGATAGTGTTAGGTATATATGTCTCAATACAAAATTACATAGGAACATAACACACAAGCCTGTGTATAAATGTTTTAGATTTGAGAAACTATAAGTAATTATATGTAAGTTAAGACAGGCCATGTGTTTTACAATATGTCACAAAAAGTCAGTATGAAAATGTTGCCATATATAATATTCAAATTTCCCATGTTTAGATGCTATTTATGTTTAATTTATAATAAGGATTCCAATGGAAGGTTTTTTGTTTATTTTAACAAGGAAATTCATCAAGCTAGTGTATCATCCAGCAACATCAAGCTTTCTGACCTAAAAACAGGGATTTGAGGGGAAGAAGGTCTTGATCCCAACCTGTGGCAATTTGAAAGAGGATTCCAGGAGATGAAGTGGTGGTATATCCACAGAAGACATCAGTGAACCTGTGGAGCTATGTCAGAAAAGCATGGGTAAAGGGACACAGGAAGGAAGCTGTTCCCTTGTGTTCCTCATTAATGTTTCTCCACTTACGTATCTAGGATCATTGTGTTCTTTTCTTGTTCTACTAATGCTGCTGTTCTTCAAGGACCAGCTCTAATACTTCCTGTCCAATGAAATACTCCCTAAAATTATATTGCTGAAAACAAGTTCCTCCTTTGATCTCCTCAATGAATGTAAATGAGGTAAAGATAAATTTTTGTGAAAATGATACAACCAATTGCTTTTAATCTGTCAAAGCATATTTGTGGGCAGGAGCTATGTGTGCCTCATTTATCCATCAAACCCAAGTAACTGTCATAACGAAGTGCATGCCATGTACTTTCAAGTGTCAGCTGAGTTAATAATTGAACTAGTTCCATCAATAGGCTAAACATAACATGAAATCTAAGATGAATTCCAAAAGTAGTTTCTAAAGTTATTGAGTTGCTAAGTCAGTGTCACATTTAGATTCCAAAGGTATATGTAATAGTTTTAAAAGTTTCTTAGAAATACATTAAAGTAAAACATAAAAAAACAGAAACCATTCAGAAGAATTAAGGAAACTTTTTAGAGACATGACAAAAATAAGAGAGCATAGTTTTTCATTTATACATTGAAACATGGTTTTAGATAAAATGAACAGAAAATCTGCCTTGTAGAAGCCTACTATCTACATTACACAAAGGCCAACTGGGTGGTAATGTAGGTTTCCTCATATTTGGATGCAATAAGGAGGGATGTAGATGATACTAAGTAAGATTAGAAGTTTTAAGGATAATTGAAAGTGTTCTAATGTTTGAACAAGTCCTTTAGGAGGATAATGATAGAGAAGTAAATTTTGGAATGTTTAAGGGTTAGGAGAGTGGACAGAATTACATAACACATTTGAATTTCAAAGCAGTCAGAGCAATTTGCTTGTGTGTGTGTGTGTGTGTGTGTGTGTGTGTGTGTATGTGTGCTGGGGTTGAAACCCAGATCTTTGTGCATGGTAAGCACATACTGTACCATGAAGGTACACCTGAAGCCCCAAAATAATACAATCTTGAATACACAGGGGACATTGTTCATCTTGAACAGATCAGATTGGATAGTTCTATTGCAAGCAAATGTGGTTAATCCAGTGTTATCACCTATTACTTCAAGTTCCAAATTTTTCATTCTTAGTTTATATATTAGTATACAGGCTAAGTATACATTTTCAATATATATTTAAACATCTACATGAAAAATAGCTGTATCTCTCAGTGCCTGTTATATCTAATGTATAAGGCTGAAGTAAGTTCTAAAATATTTTTATCAAGATTTTATCAGGGTACAGTAATAACAACCATTTTTTTATACTTAGTTATAATCCTTCATGCTTAAAGACATGTAGATCCTATACAGTCTCTTTCTAGAAGTTTAAATTAAAATAATCACATTAATCAAAAATACTGTTTAGAAAAGTTGCTTTCCAGGATTTCAGTTTGAAAGCATTAATCTAATTAAAGTGTCCAAATTGCAAATTATTATGATTTATATGTATCATAGTAACTATTAACATTACTTAACATGCTGTGGTTTACATGACAATTTAAAACAAGTTCATTATAAAGCAACTGTAGATATATATTCTTTTTCCCAAACATACATTTTGGACAAGTGTAAATACAGAACACTTAACAGATTAAATGCAAGCAAGGAACTCGCTTTCATGTGGAATTAAACAGTTTTTCAGTTAGCTGGCAACTCTTAATTTAAAACACTTGGAGGACTTACTCAGGGGATATACTGAGGGTATTGAAAGCATTTTTACTTTCCAGATTTGTCACTTCATGTACATACCCTATATAGTTCAACAGGTCCAGAGGATCCACCAAAACAGTGTCTTTTATTTTTTCAATAATTACAAGATTAAGATTAAGAATTTATTTTGGATGTCCTTAACAATATCAGTGAAACAACACACTTTCAGTGAGACTCTTATAGAGGTCAAATAGCTAATGAAGTTAAAAGATTCTGCTACATTTAACTGAAAATAATCACAGAAATGCAGAACCTCTTCCTCGAACTCCACCCCAAAGGGATTCTACAGATCTCTGTATTTGGTTATCTGACTGATACAAATAAAAACAATTTACTCAGAGTGAAAAATCATTCATCAATACTCATATATTTTGATTGATTACAAAAATTACATATTAATTTAATTTTATTCCTCTTTTTTCCTACACAATTAGAAAATGATTAATAATATTTCTGTTATTTATTGAAATTGTGAAAAATATCTTTAATCACTCATATAAAAGCCCAGTTGTAAAAAACACTATCAAAACAACAACATGCAGATTAGACCAAGAAATTTAATGAATAAGGTAATGAATTTGAATTAGATAGTTTCAAATTATCCTGAAACACACAACACTGTTGATGTCCTTACCCATGTTTCATAGTCATGCTGGTGCTCCTTGAAGGTTTACATCACATATGCCAAGAAAAGAATATTAAAGATATCATACCTTTGAGACATAATCTTATAGGCATCTGGCAGATAACATCGGATATTCTCCATCTGAGCAGGGTCAGAGTCACAGATTTTGTCGTCAGTCCTCCCATAGTTGGCACTTTCAATCATGATGACATCAGTTCCTGGACAGCGGAGCTCGATGGGGTAGCTCTCACAGGAGAGCTCTCTGCGGACAACCGCCATTGGGATTGGGGCTCTGCTGAAAGCTTCAGAGGAGGAGGAAGAGAGGCAATTGGTTAGTCATGAACAGCATCTTGCCTGTCTGCCTGCCCAAGGCTTGGGGTAAACTAACATAAGGAACTCTGCGGCTAGGATTCATGATTTTAACGAAAACAATATTCTCCCCTTCATTAACTGTACAAGATTTTGAAAAATCTAAGTTTCTTAAAAAATTTTTTTAAAATGTTTTTTAGCTGTAGATAGACACAATATCTTTATTTTATTTATTTGTTTTTATGTGATGCTGAGGATAGAACCCTGTGCCTCACACATGCAAGGCAAGCGCTCCATCATTGAGCCACAACCCCAACCCTAAGATTCTTAAAAATGTTATCACACTTTTTTTAGGTGGGAAAAAAGGCATTCTGAATTTCCTGCTAAAACTTTGCTTGTGTATGAGATTGAATATGGGGAAATATTATCCAGTTTGAAGAGTAAAATATTCAGATATAATCCAGAGGTATATATTTTTTTCTTCCTCTCTTTGTTGTTCCTTTCATTTTAATTTAATTGATTTATTCTACTAAGGTATACATGATAGCAGAATGCATTTTGATTCATGGAGTACATGAATCAAAATGGATGGAGTTGTGCTCTACAGATGGAGCGCAACTTTTCATTTCTCTAGTTGTACATGATGTAGAATCACACCATATATGCAGTCATACATGAAGCTAGGGCAGTGATGTCCATCTCATTCTAAAGGGAAAAAAGTTAACCCAAAATTGCACTGCTGTTGACTTTAAAAAAATACTTAGTCTATTTCAATTTTTAAAAAGTTCCATTATTTGATAATTCACATATTGGTATATTTTATTAATTGCTAAATAATATAAGGTCTTCTTTTAAGAAAGTAGAAATTTGTATTGAGAAAAGTTGTATTTTCCTTTAGCTTCCTCTTCACACTCTTCCCCATCTGTCAAGAGGAAATCAGTTGTGGTGACCTTATAATTACTTGTCCAAACAAAAACTCATTGTATGTTTCTTCCTGTCCCTCTTTATATTATTTTATTTACATTACTCAGGTAAATTTTAATATCATAAACATATCATTTGATTATTATTTGTAATGTATTATTTTATTTATAAGGTTAATTATATATGATAGAAACATTTTCATTTCTGGATATTATTTCCTTCATTTGAATGTTACATTAAATTATATACATATTATTTCTATATTTATTGGCATTTATGAAGATCTCAAAGTTTTGCTTCTTAACATTATAAATAAGTATAACATATCTATTTATCTTGGCTGAAATATTTTGGAAAGAATATAATAATCCAAATATATTTATGACATATTTCTGAAAAAATCAACGTGTCAAGGATGAAACATATTTAAAATCTGGTAATCTATCAACTAATTTCAAAAAATAAAGATAAAAATATCTACTTCCACCAATACTACTTTTCACTTCATAATTAAACCTTAATTTTGTCTTTTTGATCAAGAACAAAGGTGTAATATCTATTTTAAACTTACTGCTTTATTGTATAATGGAATATATTTTCATGTATTTTTACCTTTATTTTTCTTTTAACTGAATTGTTTACTTACATTTATGTAAGGTTTGGTTTCGCAAAACTTCTTTGTATAACAAGAAAACTAAACATCTGTCCTCTCAATTTGTGGCAGCATTTTTTTTTTCTAGTTTGTTATTTCATTTTAGAATGTTTGATGAACATATATAGTTAATTTTTATACAGAAAATTTCTATCTTTTTATGTCAAGTATAAGAGTACCCCATTCTAAGACTGAACATTGATATCACATTAATGGGATTAAGTCAAATGTTTAAATATTCTAAAAAATTGAAGAAGTCCTCTTTTAAAGCAAAAAATTGAAATTAAGTGAAGAATTTACTGTCAAAATGTTGATTTCCATATAACAGAAAAAAATATGGAGAAACATATTTGATAGGTTAAATTTGCATTGATAGTTGTAAATTAACACACTAATGCACACATACATAAAATATGCATGTAAATAAATATATGCAAATTTTCATGTGTTGCTTTTTTTTATAACTAAGCATGTGATGTCAAAGAAGAACAAGAAAGGAAAAAGAAGGGAAGCAAAAAAGGATAAGAAAGAAAAATTTTATAACTATATGTTTTCTTTTGAAACAGAAAATATTGATTTTTAAAATATACTCAAATCATTCTCACTTTTAAAATAAGTGGTGTATTTCAAAAATCAAATCAATATTTTCTTTCATTCTAAAATTAGAGATTAAAATATTTTTTAATACTAAGATTCTATTTTCATGGATAAAGGCATTTACATTTAAAATTTTAATAATGGAATCTTTGAATAATAAAAATGTTCCAACTCAGGAATTCAGTTTCTATGATTTACTAATTTCAAATGGAATCATAGAAGTGTTTTTGTGCCCCCTCCAAGTCCTTAACATTAGAGTTTTCAGAATGTTTTATACTATATTTTGCACATTTGTTGAAAGAGATGATTTCTTAATTTTGATTTAGCCATTTAAGAAAAATCACTTTGAAATAGCTTCCAAATCTTGAATTCATCTAGACTTATTATGTTAATTTAACCACTCAGTTAAATTTTTTAAAAAAAGCTAATTGAACAAAGAAACAACATATAAGCAAATCATACTGTCAAAGCATTTGTTTGACTAAGTGGACAATTCACATGATTAAACTCATCAGTCAATTTTGTTAAAATACTGACACAGCTTTAATATGGGTCTTCACTGTCAAAAATATGATTTAGAACCAGACACTAGGCAGATGCAAAGTCAACTAAAATGTGGAGATCCAAATTTCCTATTCGTTTATGTAAGAATGATACCAAAGTTATGTATATGGCAATTTTTACAAAGATCAGAGTTGATTTTTTGAAACATTCTTCCATTTAACAGGAAATTGCATTTGTTTCAGTTATCCAGTGACACTTTGCACTCTGCAAATGATGGATACTTTGTTTAAAGGAATGGAAACTGTTTTCTAACATTATCTAATTAGCTATTTAAACTACCTTTAATTATTTTCCCAAATATATTCATCAGCAACCCAAGTCCAAACTGAAAAAAAAAGGTTTAAAAACTTAAAAATAAGTTTTCTATCATTCAGTTGTCATGCTACCAATGAAAGATTTTGTTTACTGTTTACAGGAAAAAAGGCCAAGACTGAATATGCCAACGATCCAAATGCGGTGTGGCAAATCAGTCAGTCTCTTTTGTTTTCCATATCATATCTTTATTTTTTTAATTTTTTTTCAAATAGTCTGTTGCATGCTGTGTCATTGTAGTACTAATTGGGCATTGTGAAGTGGATTATGGCAAATTAATTGGGGACCCAAAAGGCATAAATATATCTTCGTGAGCTCCTTCCTATTTTTAGCTGTGAGGTAAATCTGTTATAATAAGGAACACACTACTATCTGTTAGATGTGTAATAGATAATTGCTGAATGAGTTGGAATAGTGTTAGATATAAAATCTGGTAATGTTCCGCTGGGATGCTGCACACTAAACTAGTCACTGATCATGAACCTGATTATAAGCACATGAAGTAACTAAATGTCTCTGCTGAATATGGTCAGAACCTCTGGAAGTCCCTAAACTCTGTCAATAATATTCCTAACAAAATGTGCTTCTGACAACGGATTAACTGTGAGGAAAGCAAGTAAAAATAAATATTAAATAGTATGAGAAATAGTCCCCTGTTCTTGTTCACTTCTTGTCAGAAATCACTTCCATTATTTTCCCCTTTTCTGAACCTTCAGTCATTCTATTGTTGAAACCATTTGTTTTTCTGGCTGCCTCTTCTTGGTTTCTCTCCCCTGCCCAGTGATGGCTGACTAAATATGCTATAAGTCCTTGGAGAACTTTTGCAGAAGGGGAATCAGGAAGCCTTTGCCTTTGTTTCGTGCCCAAATAAAAGTCAGATTGTTTCTCCTGGTCCCCAAGGACAGGGTGCAGAAATTTTCCATGATAACCCTAGGGCACTAGAGAAGCGCTTTCAGAGGAGAGAGTTCTGTATAAAATGTAGGATTATAGGAAAGATGTTATCAATAAGTAAAAAGCCAAAGACTAAGGTGCAAATGGAAAATTAATTAGTTGAGGGCAAAACACAACACAATTAATTCAGTGTTATACACATTGAACTTTAGATGTCAGAATAGTACCTGGGTATGTGCAAAAGTCAGCTGGATTCATGAATCTAGAACTCAGCAGGAGAACTCAGACTAAAGCCATAGTAATGCTTAAGTAGTTCAGGTAGTTTACCACAGAGTAACAGACGAAGAATAAGCATAGAGTTAGAATATTAGTTGTTACTGAAGGCTGGGAGGAACATGCTACGTTGTCACTAGAGAAATACAACAAAAACAAAGCTTTGACTGTACTGTCACCAAGTTCAGGATAAGTAAGTTAGGTACAAGACAGATGAATCACTTTATTATCTTCCATATACTTGGTGATGTAGTCAAAAAATAACAGCTGCAGACTGATCTACCTACAGCAGAGACTGAAATCTTCATTCTGTCCTATTTGTTTGTTGTGCTTATAAAAGTATCAGCAAAACAGTCTACATTTATGTTTATTTTCTATTTCCTTCACTTCCCACTTTACTCCAAATCCTATGTATTTAAAAAACAATAACTCTGTTAAAGAATTTAAAAAAGAAAAGAATGGAGATGAAATCCAAGTTAGGCTATTTGTAGCAATAAAGATAAGAGAAGAGTCATTTTACATGGGTAATGACAAAGAACATATTTAATCTACATTTAGGAGCAAGAAATTACATGATTTGATAAATGAATGGGAAGAGCAAAAGACCATGTGGCAAGGATGACTACCAGGTTTCTGGAATAAGCAAATGGTTAGCTTGTACTGAGATAAACAAAACACAAAACACCTGATGGGAACTTGAAAATATCGGTCTATAAATTAATTAATTAAAAAAATGACATGGCAGGTTCAGTCTCTCTTTTGGATCACTTAACATTGTGCAAAACTGGCCACCACATCTTGAGAACACTCAAGTAGCCCCATGGAGGGGTCCAGGAGGCAAGGAACAGAGATATCCCGCTGACAGCCAGCAGGAACTTGCAAGACATATGCGAGAGGCATCTTGGAGGCTCCAAAAAAGCTGCCTTTGGGTAAATGCCTTTTGGCAAATGCATGAGAGATTGGGAACCATGATGAACCAATTGCTCTACCCCTGAATTCCTAACCTACAGACTTGCATAAGATAATAAATGTTTGCTGCTTTATTGGGCTATACAACATAGCCCAGAAACAAACCTGAAGAAATACTTAAAAAGTTGGCATTGAAACTGTTGAACAGATAACTGAAGAATTATCAAATCACTGAAAGAAAGATGTCACGAATGATCTATGCTGATAGTGCAACATTAACATCCCTTTGTTTAAACACCATTTGGAGTAATAGGGTAATATATACAGAAGCAGTATTGAATAGGTGTAGACAAATGTCCTTTCTTCCCTACATCCCAGTGATTATGAGAAGAAAGAAAAAGCTCTTTTGAAAACTAAACAATGAGAGAGAAATAGATTGGCTTTCTGGAGAAAAAGTTCATTAAACTATTAATAAGTTAAGGCTAATTATTGTCAGAAGTTTCTTAATTATAGATGAGGACACTTTTATATCTAAAACTGGACATGTTTGTACTCCATTGACAATGACTTTGGAAAACCCTTCATTACTAAAATTCTGCCATAAAACAAATATTACCAATTCACTTTCAGCAGAGCCTTTGACATAATTTTCTTAAGTGTGTACATTTTCTATGTGCCATTTTACATGCCAACACATTTATTTCAGTTTTAAAAAATGTTCTCTAAAAATCTAGTTCAAATATTTGGCAATAAAAATAATATTGAAAACCCAATGAAATATCAACCCATCATCCACTTTCTTAAAAAGAACATCTGCTACCAGGAGGCTTTTAATACACTGAATTCTAACAAGGGTATTTTAACAAAGAATACATATAATTTAAATGATATTCCAGCATGTAGTTAAGTGTAACATAACAACAATTAGAATTGACAACATGAAAGAATAACCAAAGGCAATTATGTGTTGATGTCAGAAAGGAAAACATGAAATTTAGGTGCTTTAATACAAAAACATTCTAATGAGTGAAGCATCATAAAACAATTAATGCTCAGCTATTCTTTGACTTATGGAGCACAGCATAAGGGTAACATTAATCTTACTTCTTGAGACTATCTATACACAAAACTAGGACTTTCTAGAAATATTGCTAAAATTTGGAAAATATTTCAATAAATGAATTCATATCTAGTTGCCATAACTTTTCAAAGTTTAATAAAATTATATTCCACAGTGTCTTCCAATTATATTCATGAGGAAAATTTCCAAACTGTGTCAAATTTCACATATTACAATTTTCATAGTCTTTTAAATGTCAGAAACTTCTAAACTGGTCACAGATAAAATTATACAAACTTTTAGCTCTGCAGAAAAGGAATTAAGATAGAAAATGCTCTACTGCACTGCATATGCTATTCAGAAAAGCACAAGCAGCAAGCATCTAGTTATATTCTTTCCCTCTATCCTTTTCTTCTTTACCTTCCCTCCATTTTCCCTCCTTAGCTACTGGGTACGCCTGTGCATGCACACAGACACACATACGCACACACACAGACACACAAACACACACACACTCAAATACATACCAATATCCACTGGATAAAGAGCTTTCAGTGGCTATATTTTTTTGTTTTGTTTAATTCTTCATAAAGGTAATGATAAGGCCTTTCTTCATAATTCAGCAACACATATTCAGCAATAGAGACCTTATCCTAACCTCTTTGGTGGTTCTTTCAACACTAAAAAGCATATATGATAGGGTTTATAAATCCTTTATCTATAGTTTTACTATGGCTTTATTGTGGAGATCAAGCCCCTTTACTCAGTCAAGCAGTACTGAACTGTTCCTGTCACTATGACGCACCTGAGATTAAAACAGTAAAGACCCTACCAAATCTGTATTGTATTTTCACACTATTTTCTAACCAAAGTTCCCTGTGGCTGGTTTATGGAAGCTACACATTGACATTCATTAAAAATATTTGTTAGAAAGAAGGTTGCAAATGTACTGTGTTAATTATGAAATCAAGTGCTTATTCATTATTTTTTCCCCCAGTAGAACTTTATTTAGCCAATATTTTCAAATATTGAAAGTATTCAATAGTAGTTCACCAGACATTTCATATTTAATGTAAAGCCTGGATTTGAGGACAGTGAATCTCCATTTATTTATATTGGTAAATGAGTAATGTATTAACCAACCAAATCATTCAAACTATGAAAACCCAAATATTTCCATTTGTAGAAATATGGGACAGGAAGATTAGCCAGCTTGCTTTTGGTTAACAGTGATGACAAATCTCTCCAAAGCAGGGAAAGAAAAAAAATTATCAGAATGGGGGCAGGGGAACTCTTTTAAAATTCAACTATCAATCCCAACAAAAATGAAATAACTTGAAAAAAATTATAGAACAACAAAACTCCATAATACACATTGGCTAATTCTGGACACCAGTGAAGAGCTTTTGAGTGAAAATAAAATATGATAGGCTATTTCAGAAAGGAACTCTTGTCTTTCCAAAGCTTTGCAGCAAAGCTGTCAGAATGATTCTGAATGAATAGATATTTATATTCTAACAGCAGTTTAAACAACAAAAATCATCTGAAAGGCAGAGAAATGGCTTTCACTTTCTAAAGTCTAATGAATTGACTTTTAAAAACCACATTAAAAATGACAGGAAATAAATGATAAAAGCTGTATCAGGGATTATTTGTATATGTGAGAAAATGCCATGAATTGATACTCAGCATTTGTTCACCTCAAAAAAAAAAAAAAATACGATTGAATAAAAGGCATATTTCCCACCTACACAAAAAAAATAACAGAAAGTCTTTACATGATACATTTTCAGGGACAAAGAGCAAGTTTCTGTAAAAAAAAAAATAAAATTTCCCTGAGCTAGGCATGTAATTCACTGCTAAAGCACCTGTTTATCATGCATGAGGCCCAGGATTCAATCTCCAGCATCAAATAAATAAATAAAAGTTTCAAATATGCACTCTAACGTTTCATCAGTTCATTAAATAAATAACTAAACATAAAATAAAGTATGAAAGAAAAACAAAATTTACAGCAGTGGCTAAAAAATACATAATCAAACATTCCTGAAAGACCAATATCAACCCTTCACATCTCAGTGATTAACTTATTCAGTCAACAAATAAGAACTGAATACTAGTTAAGTGGCAAACACGGTTAAAAGTTGTGGGTATTTCATGGTGCATATCATCAGCTTGTGGAATTTATAATACAGATGGCAACAGAGAATAAAGATTAAAAACATATGAGTATAAGAATTAACTAAAACCTTTTGTGAGAATTATGAAAAACAAACAAAATATGATAACTGTGAGAAAAAAACATGTACTGTTTCATCAACAGTTAACTTAAACTCCATATCTGCCTCAGGTTTACCCAAGAAAGTAGGAATATATTCAAAATGATTTTAAACAAGATATTTAAACAATTAATAAAAAACAATTTTAAAACCTCAGAAACCATCTTTTCTCTGTTACCCAACAAGAAATATCTCTTTAAGCCTTGCTAAAACTTGTAGCATAGGTAGCTGGGAACATATAGTTAAAAAAAAACAGGCATTTACTTCAATCAATAGGTTGTTGAAGGGGAGAGCAGAAAGGATGATTAAATTCACAATGGCTTTCTGTGATGCATTCCAAAACAGGACAAAGGGAGGATAAACAGCATTCCTTCTCCCACTTCAATCATAATAGATCATGTTTCAAGAATATGCAAACAGATCTGTTAAAAAAAATCAACTCACATCAGTAGAGGAGAGTGTCAGATCTCTGATTTAACTTGTGCAAGATGTGATAAATATTCTTGAGAAAACAGCTGTTAAAAGATGTCTTAACTTTTAATAATAATATAATGGAGCTTCTAATAATAATGATAATATTAATAATAAGATACTGAGATATTCTGATATGAATTTTCAGATCTCTACTAGTGAAAGAGTTTATGTGAGCAAAGATATCTTGGATTTTTAATTAAGTCTCCAAATCATCATTTCAGGAGTATAGGGTGAAATGTAAATTGTTTTAAATGGATAATACCTATTAATGTCTAGAAATAAATCCCAACTCTTAGAAATAGATCCATTATTAGAAATTCATTAGTTCAAAATTATTTCCTATTGATGTATCTTCCTCCCAAACCACACTGAATTCTTTAAATCTAACTTTACTTATATCCCTCAGATCATCTATTTCCACATTTACTGGCCAAATGACTGTCCTATAGTATTTCGAGCTTACTCATATGATGTTGATTATTGTTGATGTATTTCCCAACACTTTAAATAAAATTTAGTTTCTATTATTTGAAATGGAAGATTTTTTTTAAAAAATTACTTGAATTTAAATAAGTTCAGAAAGCATTTTGCTGGTATTTTATTACTTAAAAATTAGTATTTCATTTTAATTATTGAATTATATAGGGATAAACTGATAAGCATTTATGAGTAATGATTATATATGTTACTGAAATGATTCCTTTTACTTATGCTAACTATTAAAATATTTAAGATGTCAAAGTCATATATCAATACACATATACACAGAGATGTGCATGTGGTGGTTTTATGAAAAAATATCCTTTTAAAGTTATTTTTGTAATATTGCTCATCGTTTAGTTTAGGTAGGGTGGCACTACATTTTCTTGACTTGACCTAAAGCATACTAAAGGTGATTGAGTAAAATGCCCCAGTATTAAACAGGATGAGTGACAGAGGCCACTTGGTTTGTTGAAGAGAAGTATTTAATTTAATTTATTTATTGTTATTTTTGTGCGAGAGGTGCTGAGGATTCCAATCCAGTGTGTCCCGCATACTATGCTGGTTCACTCCCATTAAGCTACATCCCCAGCCCAAGTATTTCATTTAAACAAATTTTAAAAGCAGCTACAAATATATTTTCCAATGTTTTTCGATTTTATTTTATGCACACAGTTTCAGCCAAATTTTTGCATTGTTTTGAGCTTTCAGGAATGAGAAGGATGTGGTTGTTAAAATCAAGTTACATTCTACAACAGAATGGGAATAATATCCTGTCTTTCACAGTTATGTATTTTTCTCTAGTTATGTTTTATACCCGTTCAAATCTATTAGACAGTGAATACAATTTAGTGGACTTTTTTAAAAAAGATATTGGTGGAAAGTAGGTCTTAGAAGTATTTTTATTTCACTCCTTAAAATATGTCAATTTTAATTGAACAACTTGTTCAAAAACTCTCCAAAAATAGAAATTTCTAGTTCACAGATTGATTGGAAATACAAATTAATAGATTTCTATTTCACAGAAAATTAACACTACAAGAATATCAAATTCATGGGGCTGGGGTTATGGCGCAGTGGTAGCGCGCTCGCCTAGCATGCGGGAGGCACTGGGTTCGATCCTCAGCACCACACAAAAAATAAAATAAAGCTATTGTGTCCACCTACAACTAAAAAATAAATATTTAAAAAAAAAAAGAATATCAAATTCAGAAAGAAACTGTTGCATCAAACTAGAGCTGGATGGGGTTCTCCTGAAGGGAAGAAGAACTAGAAATCAGCTATATGTTCACTCAGTCAGCCACTCATTCTATGTACATTGTGTCTTTTTACCATATATGAAATATGTTTTGGCACTAGGAGAATTGAAAATCAAAAAATATTTTTCTCTCCAGGGAACTATGACAATGACAAAAGTCAGCTATGTTAATAAATCTGTGCCTATGATTTCCCATTTGACAATTCCATAGATTTTATTTGGAAAAATGTTCTAAGAAAAGATATAAGCCTTTCTGGAATATTCAAGATTTTAAATACCAGGGCCAATACAGGTATTAATATATCATATATATTTTGTGGGGTTATTCTTTCAAATATGACAAAAAATATATTTTCTTATTATCTCACACTTTGCTTAGCACATTGTGCTGAATTTTGATTGAATAAATGCCTTTACATCTCTGGGTTTCTGCACAAGTAACCGCTATTTCGATCCTAAGATTGGGCAGAAATGATCCATACAGCATATTTCAGAAGTGCTCTAAGAATTAGCTGTGAAAAAAAAATGAGTATTTTTGGCGAAAGATGATCATTTACATACAAACCTTTGGGAGGATTCAAAGTGCTTAAAGCAGTTCTTTATTTGGGTGGTCTCAAAGATGAGGTCAGATCATACAATGAAGTCTTGAAAACAAATGGAATTTTTACATTGAAATAATTTTAAATCTCTGCATTATTTAATTTCATATGACAAAATAATGCAGCATAATTTTGGGGGCAACAAAATTGTGACATAACTAAGTGAGGTTTATATTAATCATAAGTTGCTGGTATATAATTTGTAGTATTTTGAGATGCTCTATTGCCATACACACCACTAATCACAGAAGACATGGTTTAAATTTATTAAGGATTGAAAAATGTATTTTTCAATACACACACATACACACTCAAGTGTAGTCTCTTAGATGATTCATGTGGCCTCATAAATTACTCTTTTAAAATTTATATGCATATAATATTGTATTTCATTTCTCACACTACAACATCTGGGTGCCCTAAGAGTTCTTGCTTCTAAGTCTAACAATATACTGTACTATAAAAGTGATTCACAGAACAAAACAGAAGACCATGAGAAATTGAGTGAATTGTGATTTTCCCTTAAGCACAGAATGGTACAAGAAAGAATAGCTGCATAGGCAGAATTTACTGAAAATTAGTTTCTTCAGTAGTTGGGATCCCCTGATAATTTTGGTGAAAGAACTATAAGCCCAAGGGAATAATATTTGCAATTTTAAAGAAATGACAAATTACATGATTATAGTGTTTGTATGGTTTATGGGCTTGTTTACTACAATACTAAATCTACTAAGACAAGTTTTGCCAAGAAAAAGGATTTGAAAGAAGCCAACAGAATTTTCAAAAACTCTCTAACAAATATTATTAAAATCTTCATAAACACAAACAGTTCATTTGGGGAAAAATTATCTGATGTGAGCCTCTTATTATTTGTAAGTTAATACAATTTATTTATCTATCTAGTCAACCATTCATTCAACAAACAGCTGTTGAGTTTTATTACACGCCAAGAAACGAGCTTTATTTTCTGGGAGATGAATATGAATGTAATGAATATGAATGCTACAGTTTTTGTCCAAAATCTATTAATTCATGAGCAACTTTCTCCACTTATTTCTTTTCTTTTCTTTTTATTTATTTATTTATTTTGTGGAGCTCAGAATCGAACTTAGGGCCTGTGCATGCAAGGCAAGCACTGTACCACTGAGCGCTTCTCACCCTCCATTTTTTTAAATTGTAGTTTTCTTCCGTGTTAAATAAGGATAATAATTCAAACCTTCCTTCTGGGTGTTAAATCAATCATCAAGCATAGTGCCTTGCACATAGTAAATGGCTAATCAATGCTACATGTCTGTGAAGTTTTAGTACTATAGTCCATACAGTAAGAGAATATAAATGATATATACAAAATCATCCATGGAAGAAAGAATGCTACAAACAAAAGCACAGAGAGCCATCAGAGGGCCCTCAGTACACAAAGGCAGCCTATAAAACAACTACCTGTCCTTATGCTGCCCAAACTCTCAGGTGCCTCAGGTCTATGCCCGCTGATAGACTTGATATCTGCAAATGTATTCTGTGTTTATGATCTGGGTTTGGTTCTTATATCATTCATCAAATAATTATTGAGTTCCTAGACATAGTCCAAAGCACTGGGGCACAGTAGAAATTAAATAAAAGAAAAAAAAATCTTCCCTCATGGAGTTTAATTTCTGATTGGGGGAGACAGAAAGTAAGTCCTAAATTCATATTATGTCCATTAGTGGTTAAGTGTTATGGTGAACTGATATAATATACTACAAAGGATAGGGAGGTGTTTCAGAGATGAGGAAATGATATCTTTGAGTGCAGTCTTGATTTGGTTATAACTTCACATTAGGAAGAATAATATGCCTGAGATGAGCAAGAGGGATTGAAGAGAATTTAGGAAGAGAAAATGTTACAAAGAATAGCAAGCCTTTAATTGTAATTACCTTGATAAGAGAGTGTTGGGATTATATGATGTTAGTAAAACTACAGAGTGCAATGTTAAAAGACTTGAGGAAATTAGTCAGATTTTGCTATCAGGATGTGGTGTGAATGATTATAATGGCATCAAATTTGACAGAGATAGCTGAATTACTTGCAGAAAAAGAAACTCTGGGTTGGCCGATTTTGTGGGGAAAGAGTGAAATGTATGTTCCTTATGAGGCGAACTTTTACATTCACAAATTTTCAGTAGGGCTAGAGGTGTAGGTCAGTGGTGGAGCACATGCTAAGTTTGTACTTGGTCCTGGGTTCAGTCCCCCACCACAACCAACAACTACCACCACCAAAGCTCAGGAACTATTTACCTCCTAAATCCAGAGCTCATATCTATAATTTGTTACGAGCAAAAGAATAATGGTTACCTAAGTTCAAAATGATACATAAAGTCCATGAGTCAAAAAAGACTGGCAATAAAATCTTGTATAAAGATGCACATTTTTATATGCAGTCTCTATATGCATTTTAAATGCAGCATTATTCATAGTAGCTAAAAATAGAAACAACTCAAATGTCTATCACTGATGAATGAATAAATAATATATGATATTTATACAATGGAATATCATTCAGAAATAAAATAGAATGAAGTGGGTGACAAAAGTATTGTGGAATTTGATGTAAGTATGTATTGTACATCACTGCAAATGTAAAAATACAACGTAAGTGTACTCTTTGAATTGGTTGATTT
Source organism: Geosciurus inauris (assembly GCA_004024805.1). NCBI lineage: Eukaryota > Metazoa > Chordata > Mammalia > Rodentia > Sciuridae > Geosciurus > Geosciurus inauris. The sequence continues at coordinate 77,996 of PVHX01004652.1, forward strand.
TATACTATGTGACTTTTGCCTCAATAGAAAAATTAAAATTAAACAGGGATTTAAGTATGAATATATCCCACAATTTATATGAAACTTGAAAATATTGCACCACATTAGTCACAAAATGCAACATATTGTAGTATTTTATTTATGTAAAATATCCCAAAGAGGCACACCTAGAGACAAAAATTAGATTAGGGTTGCCTAACTAGGGTTGTACAACTCTTGAAATATAATGAAAACCACTGAATTTTTACTTTAAGAGGATGACTATTATGGCATGTGAATTACTTCTACATGTAACTATATGGGGGGGGGGGCACTAAGGAAGATTTCCAACCAAGACAATCTAAACAAAGAGTTGTTTCTGAGGGCTGGGGCTGCAGCTCAGTGGTAGAGCGCTTGCCTAGCATGCGTGACGCCCTGGGTTCGATCCTCAGCACCACATATAAATAATAAATGAGTAAAATAAATATCCATCAACAACTAAAAACAAAATATATTAAAAAAAGAAAGAGTTCCTTCTGAGCCTCTTCACCATGACACTACAATTAAGACATACATTTTTAATCTTAACACAGTACAAATCCATAAACACACATATAGTGGGAAAAATAAAAGGCTCTCCAAATAATACATGGATTGGCTACATGAGATTTACTCTGTTGTAGTCCAGTCTATTAGAAGAATTCTGGTCTCAATCTATTAAATTGATGTCATACTTCAATTGTTATTCAAGATGCATAGAATGTAAACAAATACTTTACTCTAGCAAAGTAATGAAATGTTAAGGATTGTTCCAATGATTACATTGAATTTGAGTAAAGGGAAGAAAAAGAAGAAATCATGAAGGGACAGGGAGTTAAAGAAGAAAAAGAAGAACCATGACTATATAGAGGCACAGGGAGGAAAATGGATCACAAAGGAAATAACAACATCAGATATTTTCAATGACAATTTTAATAAGAATAAAGACTGAAAAGAACCATTGCTTTTAGTTAATGCTTTTGCTTTAGTATATTATAGTGGGACTAACAGAGACTGAAAAATTCTGTTATGTAATTGCAGCTTCACCACTTTTTAACTGTAGAATTTAGAATTTAGAAGTTTAGAATTTCTAAAATTTTCAGTCTCACATATAAATATAAACAATCACCTCACAAAGCCTTACTTCTAGAGCTTCCATTAATGAATGGTTGTTTCTGTAACATAATAGGGGCAGGGAGACTTTGAATTCCCACAAGAAAAAAAGGAAAAACATGAGTTTGGATATGCTAAATATAAAGTTCAAACTTAGTTTCAAAGTATTTGCATTGTATGAAGTAAAAGAATCAGAAGACAGAGGTTGAAGGGTAACACAGCATGACATTTAGAAATTACCATCATTATTATTCCATTGTGTGTGTTTGCTTTGTTCACAAGCATGTTTTGCTAAAAAAAAAAGCTTAAAAATGTTCACAGATATCTGGCCTAAGGCCATGCAAAACAGATTAAATATGAAAATAGATAAGATTAGGAACAGAAGATTTTAAATGAAGTCAGATAATACAGTAATCACATAATTGTTAGGTTAAAAGATAAATGGAAATTGAGAAAACATATGAGATACCATAATAAATGGAAAGATAAGATCAAAATGAATTAAAAATTAGCTTCAATTACTTTCTATTTTAACAAGAATGATGACAAGGAAGGGACCACTGAATAGTGTAGGCTACAGAAAGGGTAAGGAACAACAATGTGACAGAATATTTAGATGGTGGGGGAGAAAAAGGGGTTCATTTAAACTCATTTCCTTTTTCTTCCTAATGGTTGGTCAACTATTTGGAAAGCAGTGCAAACTGAGGTGTGGTTTTAATAGACTGAAGATTGCAGATTACATACTCCACTTTCCTATTAATGTACATACTTGCTAACAATTTTAGTAATTAAATCTAGAGTTGTTTGGACATAGGGAAGGTGGAAATCAACATAGGTTTCTTAAGGGCCCTTCCTTATTCTGTCTGTCCTATTACAAAATACTCAGAAAAAAGCAACAGGTATTACTCACAGTTCTGGAGGTGGGGGAGTTCAAGATCAAAGCTCTTGGTGCCTAGTGGGAACCCCCTTCTCATAGACTGTGCCTTCCCACTGTCTCCTTGTATGGTGGAAGGGCCTAGTAGCTTTTCCTAGATTCCTCTGTGACTGCCAAGCACGAGGGGTCTACCTTCATGACCTAATCAACTACTAAAGGCCTTATACCCTAAACATCATGGGGTCAATGATTAAGTTTCAACAGGTACAGGAACATCTAAAATATCCCTTGGCATTGACCTTGATAAACTTGATTTAGAGGTGTATTCGCCCGTTAAACTTGTACCACTCTACTACTGCAAAAACTGTAGGACTCTGATGAATTATCTGACCTCTCAGAGTCTTTGTTACTTCATCTGAAAAACTACAGAGCTGATGAACTCAAATTTTACATCTTTTAGATGATGTAAAATTTGTGGAATTTTTATTCTAGATCATTTGTGTTCCTGACCTGCATTTGCTGCTATATTTAATTACTAAAATAATTAGCAAGTGTGTACATATTACATAGCATTTGGCAAGTCTATCCCTATTTTAAACATCTATTTCCTTATAGTAAAACATGGGACGTGAAGTAAATGATTATAATGTTCTTAAAGCTCAGAGTCTAAGCTGAATAGGTAATTAATGATACAATATGGGCAATTATGTATTACAGAAGTTGAGATGTTATATTTTTGCTGAGTGAATAGATAAGACTTATTTATTTTTTAAAAAAGGAATTCTCCATTTTCTTAATGAAAACAAGGAGAGCAATAAAATGGTCACACATACATTGCTAATAATAGGAAATATGATAGAAATTCTATACTAAATCTATTATTCAAAAATATTCATTACGACAAACATCCTTTGCATTTACTATCAAAATTGTGTTATATTTAACTCACAATTTTATTATATTTATTTTATCTTTATCAGATACAGTTTAACTAATGAGTGTATGCCAAAACTTATCTTTTAATATTCTTAAAATATATACCACAGACACCAAAAAATATTTTATATTAAAAAACATAAAAGGCCAGGCACAGTGGCACATACCTGTAATCCCAGTAGTTTGGGAGGCTGAGACAGAAGGATCACCAGTTCAAAACCAGCCTCAGCAAAAGTAAGGTGCTAAGCAACTCAGCAAGACCCTGTCTCTAAATAAAATACAAAATAGGGCTGAGGATATGCTCAGTGGTCAAGTGTGCCTGAGTTCAATCCTCAGTACCCAAAAACAAAACAAAACAAAACATAAAAAGCTAGGGGTACAGCTCAGTGGTAGAACACAGCTTAGCTTGTACAAGGTACCAGTTTCTATCCCCAGAATGAGGTGCAATTTAAAAAATAAAATAAATGGTTAATTAAAAATGAAAGAAAAGAAACATAAACATGTACACTTCTGCTATGAAAAGAGGAAAAGAACATTCAGAATATTCCTTATCTTTATTTAATATTCAACCTTTTTTATCACTACGTGTTGAATTGTGTAACTACATAAATTTCTACTTTGAATCTTAATCTCCATACCTCAGAATGAAACCTTAAGCAGGTTTTTACAGGGGTAATCAAGTTAAAATGAAATCAGTAGGATGAGCCCTAATCTAATATAACTGGTATTATAGGAAGGGGGAATTTGGATGCAGAGACACACATACATGGAAGACAGGGATCTACAAATCAAGGAGAGAAGCCTGCAACAGGTCCTTCCCTCATATCCCTGATCAGGAACTAACTCTGCAGATACTTCTATCTCAAACTTCCAGATGCCAGAATTGTGAAAAAATAAATTCCTGTGTCTAAGCCACCTAGTTTTTGGTTCTTTGCTATAGCAGCCCTAGAAAACTAGTTATAGTTCAATGTTCCTAAACAAATCCCTTCATAGAATAAAATCCCTTTTCTAGAATAAAATCCTTTTTCTAGAATAAAAATATTTTGACTTTCACAATTATGAAATGGAAATCACAAGTCCCAAGAAATATATGTTAGACATCCAGGAGAACCCAAGCAAATTAGGAGGAAAATAATTATGTTAGTACTAACACAGCTAATCCATATTAATTGATCCCCAAATAAAAATATAATGAAGATATTGTATACATAAACTGATATACCCAAGTCCATTGATTTGGGCTATTTAAGTTTCAATTTTTGACAGTTCAACAAAATTTATTATCCTATATCATCATCTATAGTGCCAAAATAATGTCACTAAAAATAAATTTAAACCTAATTTAAAATAATAATAAAGACTTGGAGCCATCCTGTTAATTGTATATAAATTCTCAAGATGGCAAACTGGAGTTTTTTTAGAATTAGCAAACTATCAGATAGATGATAGGACAAAGTAAAAATAAATACAAAGTGAGAGTGTGTATCAATCCCTAAAGTTGATCTTCCAGCTGAAAACAATTTCCAAAGTCAACCTCAGAGAGTATTAAAATAATAATAATTCTTATTTATGATATAAATGAGATTTATTACTGGTTATAAATTTCAAGACTTACAAGATTCTATAAGGTGGTATGTTAGTCAGTTTTCATCACTGTGACCAAAATACCTGCCAAGTACAGATTAGAGGAGAAAAGTTTATTTTGAGCTCAGGGTTTCAGAGATTCAGTCCATGGCTGGCTGACTCCATTGTTGTAGGCCTGAGATGAGCCAGAACATCAGGGCAGAAGGGCAGTGGTGAAGGAAAGATACTCACCTTAAGATAGCCAGGAAGCAAAGAGAAAGAAAAGAAGGTTCCATAGGAAAGATGCATCCTTCTTGGCATTTCCCCACTGACCCACCTCTTCCAGGAACATCCACCTGATTACTGTTACCACCCAGTCAGTCCATTCAAGCTAGGATGGGATGATTAGGTTATAGCTCTCACAACCCAAAAATTTCACCTCTGAATATTCTTGCATTAATATGGAACTACTCATATGTAAACTATGACAGGTAAAGATGGAACAACTATCAGTGTATTTCATAATGGACAGCAAAACACATAGAGAATATTTGTTTTCTCTATAAGGACTTTACCAATATTTATTTAGCATAAGGATATATAATGTCACACATTCTAAAATTTCACTTAAAGTAGGTCAAGCATCCTAAAAAGACTTTTTTGTCTCTTCTTCGTTCCTAGTTCCTCTAATCGTTTACTTTTTAAAAGCAGTAAATTTCTTATTTTTCTTCCTGGACAAGAGAATATATGTTTAGAAATCTGTTACTTGTAACATACCTAGAATTAAATAAGATTATAAATGAGATGTAATTTGAAAAAGTTAAGTCTTGATAGTAAAAGGTTTATCATTTTTCACAACATGCATTATTATGTTTTCAACATTTTTCTTACAGCAGAGGATTATGGATGGAATCCATTTTCTAAAAATTATTTTAAAATGATGTTTTATAATAATATAGGTAGAATTATATCCTTTTCTATGTAGTACCAAATAAGGTATTCAACAAGAAGAATCAAAATCTGTAAGCAATGAGTCTTGAAAGGCAGAATTTACTTTCCTTGGATGGCAAACAAATTTGATATAAGAACTTGCAGTATAATTATTCATCAAAATTATTAATGAAGCATAGTCCTATTTCTTAAGTAACTTGAGACAAAGTTAAAAAATTATGTTTATTTTTCTGCATGATAATATGTCTTTATTCCAAAATCTACATTTTTTCAGGTTATCAATATTCCTAGTTTCCATGACCCCTCAACTAAAAGAAAATAGCTACAATTTTAAATAAATTATATAATTTTTATTTTAGTCATATGAAAACAAATTGGCCTGGAGAACAAATAGGCTTTTCTCTTCCTATGGCCCCATTGCCACTGAGAGTAAAATATGTGTAGAGTAGGTCCTACACAGTGCAGGAGGCCAAATGGAGCCTGTCAGATTGAAATGACCTATTTAGGTTGTTACAAATGAGGGAAGATTATCCTCTATTTCTTTAAGCTAAGGTAAAACAAATAAAAATAATAACAATGATAAAAACTAGCAAACTCTGTAGGATCTGGACTATTGGACAGAGACGGTAGAATGTCCCTATATACTCAATGACCTCTGAAGACAAGTATCCACCACAATTACAACAAGTGCTCAGATTATCCCATTTCCCCAATCACGGCAAGAAATTCAGGATATACTAATGTGTATTTTGAGATATGAAATAAAATATAGTTAGATTACTATTAATTTTTATAATTTCGACTTTGATGTTTGGAGGTAATAATGATGTATTTTAGGTGACTTCTGAGTACATAAGTATAGCTTATTAACTATTATAGTCAACAAGAACCACCTCATTACAACAAAAAAGTTTACTGCTAATCACAAGCGAGTCAACACGGGTTTACAAGAAGTGACACAGCCACTTCAATGTTTTTAGAAGCTCAATTCACAATAGCTAAACTGAGGAACCAACCTAAATGCCCTTCAGTAGATGAATGGATAAAGAAACCGTGGTATATATACACAATGGAATATTACTCAGCAATAAAAGAGAATAAAATGATCGCATTTGCAGGCAAACGGATGAAGCTGGAAAACATCATGCTAAGTAAGTCAATATCAAAAAACCAAATGCCAAATAGTCTCTCTAATAAGTGGATGCTGACCCATAATGGAGGAGAGGACATGGGAAGAATGGAGGAAATTTGGTCAAAGGGGAGGAAGGGAGGAGGGGGCATGGGGACAGTAAAGATGGTGGAATGAGATGGACATCATAGCCCTAGCTTCATGTATGACTGCATATGTGATGTGATTCTATATCATGTACAACCAGAGAAATGAAAAGTTGTGCTCTATCTGTGTACAATAAATTAAAATGTGTTCCACTATCATGTATACCTAAGTAGAATAAATATTTTTAAAAGTTAAAAAAAAAAAAAAGCCACATCCAGTAGTACTCTTCAGTTTCTATTTTAGCTCTGCTTCCAGTCAATTAATGACAATACAGTAGACCAAGTTCCACAATAGAACTAGGAGGGCCATGGGCAATAGAGAGTGCTATCTCTAAGACTATCTGGCCAAGAAAGGAGTAATAGTGCTGGGAAAAGAATGAGTCTTTAAGTTGAATCTTGAAAGATAATTAGAAGTTGAGCATGTGAATCACTGGAGGATAGTAAAAGATCAAAGAGAAAAAAACAATGCCTCATAGAGGAGAAAGCCAGATTCAGAGAGTGACAAATACACAGTGTCAGATGCTATAATGCTAACACTCTGTTTTATAAAGCATAAAGAATACTAGGCTAAAACATAATTACATGTAAATCCACTATTATTTTCTTAGGTTAGTAAACTATACACACTAATATGGATAAAGCAAGTATGGAACAAAGACACAACTATTTTACTCATGCTTTTCTTGTTTCCTCTATTTTGAGTCACACTTTCATCCCCTTATGGCACTGGCAAAAATTTTTTAAAAAATAACACATAACAAATATGTCCACACATTAAGTACAAAATATTACAAAGCATGAACATTTGTGCTGGAAAAGCCTACTGCCAATGTGTCAGACTCAGTGCCTATTAGTGTACAAGAAGGAGCCAAATGCAGCCTAATCATACTAAATGCCACGGTGGGTGCAATCCAAGCTTTTATTTTTAAACTTTTTCATTTTATAATTTTTATTTAAGTATCCAACAAGGCCATAAACAAAAGCAGCTTATACTGGCAAGGAAGGGCAACTAACAGAAGATACTTAAGTCACCGGGTAAAAATTAACTGGAAGGGAGATACAATTCATAACTACTTAGTCATTTCTCCACAAATGAGTTATTTCACTTATTATTCAGAGAATAAAGGTTACAATGTTATGTTGTAAGAAAGTGTCAATGGTTAGGGATGGAGGTGATGATGATGGTGATAATCATCAAGTAACACTGCAGAGTGTTTACTCAGGGCCAAACACACTGCTTGATGTACTATACAAAATGTCTCATTTATTCCTCACATAAAACAATGTGTGATGAAAATCATAATCCTGAAATATGACTAAGCTCTCATTCTGCACCAGTACCTCAGCTAAGCATTATTCTCATTAATCCTCATTAAAATTATTTCATACACAATGTTCTCCTTTTAGTTCTTACCATAATTGAAGAAGTATAATCCCCCATTTACCAGTGAGGAAAAAAGAACTTGGAAAGTTCAAGTCATCTGGCCAATGTTCAATGGCACTATGAAACTTTAAAAGGGACTTGAATATGTCAGATATGTTCTTGGTGGCTTAGAAAAGGGTGCTCATTTCTGCCAGAAGCTTAATAAGATTCCTCTTTAAAATAAAATAGATCCATTGTAGGAATATTGAGAGATTTTGAGAAAAACAGCTGAAGAATAGCTATGATGTTCTTCCAGCATTTTATAGGCAATGAATCTAGATAGATGAGAGTGGGGGCGGTGAGGGAGAGGGGTAGATTAATAGATCTCTGAAATGGAAAATAAGTAGGTCTATCTTATCTCTGGTTGGTAAAAGACAACTGAACCGAAAGAAAAATTATGGATTAGAGGTTTACCAATATTTAAGTATCAATTTCAAAGTGTTATCTAGACTAGGCACAGATTACAAAAGTACAAGAAGGAGATCGACCAAGGACACATAAGAAAAATCATTTAAAAGTATAATTGTGTAAAAACTTCCCTTCAAGTAGAATATTATCAGATTTTGTGGCTAGGAAATTCTGAATATTGTGGTGTGATAATGGATAAGTCAATATATGCACACATGGATTTCAAAGAGAAATGTAATCTCAAGTTTTAAGCTAATTCATTGGAGTTACTTAAATGAAAGTTAAATATCCTGATACTCTCAAAACTTGAGAAACTTTTGAGAGCAAAATTCACAAGTTCAAAGTGTCTTTTTTTAATCTGTAAATTCCACACCGGGTTTTAAGGTTAAAATTCACATTCCTTCAACTGTTTTGTAAATAATCATATTCAAGCAACCTGTATTCCCTTTTAACGAAAATTGCTAGAATCATCATGAGCTTCTAATATCCTTTGTAGAACAAACAAACAAACAAACAAAAAACCCAGAACACTAAAACCCAATCGATGATTTACAGCGAAATAACAAAAGCATATATTTCCATCCTAAAGAAATCACACACTATGAGAGTTTCTTAAGGTTAGTGTTTGAGTGCTCTTATTAATTGCAACTCTGGAGACCTAAAGCACTTTTGAGGACAGGCAGTCAGCTTGCTGGATAATTTTACATTAGTAATGACTTATAAATGCCACTATAAGGCAGCTTTATCCACTGGAAAAGGCAATGTTATCATCAAAATGCCCAATGCTGTAGAGGGTATACACATTGATAATAAATGGCTTATCAACTTTTACAGCCTTATTTTTACTGAAACTACATAGTGAATCTATGGACTTTAGCTTATTCCTGGTGCCTGAGGTCTGTGCATCAATGACTTATTCGTATTAAAAATAACTGAACCATGCATCCATTAAGAATTCATAATGAAAATTTATTTTGAATTATATGTGTCTGAGTGTTTCTGCTATTTAAGGATGAAGTATTCTAATGTGTGGCTGTATTAAGAATAAATTTAAAATGATAGAAGACTAAACATCTTTAAGGCAAACAATAATTTGATTCATAATCATAATTGGATTATTGAATTATTTTTTAGAAGAAAAATTTGAAAAGGCATTCACCTGAAAGGACCTAGACTTAGAGACTGATCTTTCGGCCATCATCTTTAATCTAACCTATTATTTATTTACATTGCATTGAAATTATCAGCTTTATCTTACTGAAGACCAGAGAATGCAAACTGCAGAAGGGTTTCTGATAAATCCCATCCTTAGACATGCTGTAATTGACCCAGACATACTAATGATTGTTTTATGTATGAATTACTATCCATATTTCTAAAAATCTAGAGACAACATAGAAATTGCCACTTCAGTTCCTCATAAAACATTTGAAGACTTAGCAACACTTGAGCCCATGTTATCACACCGTAAAAACTGAAGGTGAGTAATGTCTGCCTCTCCAAACCAGACACTCATGACTTGATTTGTCTTACAGTCAGTCATCCACTCTCAGAATCCTCACCACCACTGTGTTTTGTCATCTTACATAAGTTAATGCTTTATACATTTAGCTTTAGTCTTTCACATCATCTGCTAGCCCAGTAAACATATGTGAGTGCTACACTTAACTCTGGTTGTTTAGCAATACCTTCAATTTCAAAGCAAAGAAGGCCTTCACCACTGCAAGTGATAATCAGTACCACAGGAAGAATATACCTCTCCTTTGGAGTTGTCCTTGCATCTTGCTCCTCTGCCCTTCTAATACTCACTAACCATTTTGCTGAAGAGAAGTCCCACCTACATGGTTAAAATGTAAACCGCTAAATCTTTTCATATTCTTACAGAACCCAGGACATTTGTAACACACCTCCTTAGTCTTTAGATATGGAAAAGAAAAAAAAAAAAACTACTGGAGCTAGTTGCAGGAGGTCAAGGTCCACTGATGTTCCAAATTAGAAGAACAAAGAGACCTTCATTTGGATGATAAAGGCCCCACTAAGCACATCCTTCCTGCTCCTCTTTTCCTCCCTATATAAGCCATGAGCCCCAAGATGGAGTTTTGAGGCAACAGCCCCTATCTTCTCACGATTACTGGCCTTTGATTATTTCCTATTAATTCTCATCTCCTGAATACTGGCCTTCAAGCAACTGGCAGTCAGGACCTTTTAATTCTAGTATCAAGAGTTATCCTTTCAAACAGTGAGTCAAATCATGATACTGCTCTGTTCAAAATTATTTTCCTGGGACCCAAAATCCTTATTCTACCTACCAAAACCTCACCCCCCATATCTCCCAGTTGCATAACTCTGCTCATTCTCCATTACTCTTCCCCTTGTCCATTCTGCTTTGGTCATAATGGATCTCCTTATTATTTCTGAAAATATACTCCTGTCTCACAGCCTTTTGTCCTTATTCCTTCTGCCTGAAATGCTGCTTTTCTTAGATATACCATTGCTCAGGACTAACACTGTCATTAAGATCTTCTCCGACTATATTTTTTATATTTGCAAACTTAATATACTATCAATCCCACTCCCCCTTCCCTGCTTTATTTTTTCCATTGCACATATACGATATACCATATTTTTACCACATATATGATATAACAAATTTTCTGTCTGCTCCTAGCAGAAAAGTCTTAAGGACAGCACATTATCTGCTGCTCATCTCCATCACACTGTTGTGTTATGTTGTCAATATCTAGAACATAGAAGGCACTCAATTTACTTTGTGAGTAGTTTCATGTGTCATTTGCACTTACAAGTACAGATTTCTTCAACATTTTAGGTGAGAAATAGCTAAAACATGAGACACATTCAAAAGTCTATACAAATGTCTCTTAATGGACATTTAATAGTATTCTAAGGTAGATGAAAGAGATCAGAACATGACACCCTAAAACATGCCACTTTTGCAAGAGTGTTATGTTGAGCTGAAGGCATTTAAGTAAGAACAAACACTTCTCCTTTTCTGCCTAATAGTGTGTAAGACTCACTTTTGTAGAGGGAATTTGTTTTTAATGATATCTTCTTCCCTCTACCAGGAGGTAAACAATCCTTGATCACCTGAGAAGCAAATCTTACTAAGCAATCCTTATTTATTATACATTTCAAAATCAATTTACCCTCTGCAAATTCTCTCCCTCTCTCTCTTCCTCTCTCTCACACACAAAAGAAAACAACTAGACTGGGGTGAGGAAACAGGTGGAAGAAAGTATAAATAAAACCAAGTAGAAAATACTTAAATTAGGAAGGAAAATTCATATTACTAAATGGAAACAAACATTTAAAATGTATAGAAAGAAAAAGATTCAAATCTAATTTATAGTAAAGTCTTTAGCTAATTTAATTCTTATAAAGAGCTTCCATTTCAAATTAGAGAAAGCTAAAAATATTTAATAATCTTATAAATTAATGTGGATTAGATTGTATTTGTAAAACAAAGATTGACAGAATAGACAATGAAGTTTTTTCCCTTTTAACATCTTTCACTCAAAAACTTTCTCCTTTCTCCTCCACTCTGTAGAGCCATTGCTTAAGTACTAATTTAAAGAGAATTCCACATAACATTGATATGTAAATTTTGATTGCTTCTGCTCAAATACTCTTCATTTGCATAAGCTAATTTAAAAATGGGCTGTTAACTTTGTTCTGTGTTTAAGAATGTGAAAACTCAAAGATGTCAATTGTAGAAGTTAATTGAGAAGTTTAGAGAATTTGGGCCAAGTCTACAAAATATCCTGTTGCCTAGCCACTGATTAACCAAACACTTCCACTGTGCAAGAAATTTAGAAAAACAGGATAAGTACTTGAAACAAAAATGCACAATGAATTAGAATTATTGAAATTTTCTTTTATGCCTACATTTTTTGTTAACAAATAAACAATAATTATCCCCATTATTGTTTTGAGGTTAGCCTACAATCAATAATCATATGGGAAAAGGAAAATTAAATAATAATTCATAACTACACATCTAACCAGTTGTGCAATCAATGTGGGAGGCTGGCTCCATTTTAATGAAACATCACTTAAACTAACAGCTTTGTTTATTTAGTATTCTGGAAAGTACTGTATATTTGTGGGAGAAAAATTAATAGTTGTCCTATTTAATCCAGTTCAAGAATATCTTTCCCTTGCTCCTCTACATAAAAATCTGTTTTTCCTTTTTGTTTAGAACTTTGAAATTTTGTTTATACTTATTACTTTTACCTCAGTTGTATGTATTAGGTATTGAGATGCTATGTTAAAAAATAGGCTTTTTTTTAGCTTTGGATTTTCAAAGTAAAGGAGAGCAGAAATATAAGAACACCTATTTCATCTGTCATATATCACATGTAAAATTTGATTAAGAGAGATCTGTCTAGCCAACTTAGACATATCCAAATGTGACCTATACTCATTTCTAAAAGTTACTGAAGGGAGCTTATACTTTAAATGGCTCAAATACAATAAATAAAAGACATTTAACATGCTCAGAAAACACCCCTTTAAATGTGCTGCTTCATCCTACAACATAAGAATTGTAGTATATATCTTTGTTTCTCAGGCCTTGATCTGACATATTATTGGGTTTTGTGAATATTAATGGAAACAGATTAGTATGGGATAAAATGTATGGCAGATTATAAAACCCAAAGAAGAAAATAGGGAAAGAAAAGACCTAATTTTTTATACTTGTAGCAAGTAAGTTCTACTAATAAAGTCTTGGCCTTGATTTTAAAAAGATAAGTGCTATAATATCTTCTGCACATAAAAACAAAACTATGATTAAATTAGGTGTTTTTAGCCCATTGACACAGTTTTGCAATCTGTGAGGACTAACTATAATAAAAACTAATTTTAAATTGAAATGTCTGAATAAAATGTCTATAACCAGGGCTGGAGATGTAGCTCAGTGTTGTGGAGCTTGCCTAGCAAGGACAAGGCCCTGAGTTTAATCCCAGCAATGCAAAAGAAAAAAAAAAATCTAAATAGTGAAACTATGAATTAAAAAGTAAACAAATCAATTACAAAAACCTTCAGGATCATCATGAAACAGTTCATGTTGCTATAGTGGGTACTCAAAGAGTTAATTGAATAAATTATTGACATATAGGAGCCATTTAAGGTCACCAAGCTATTGTTTCTGTATTCATTGGACCTCTTTCCTAGACAGTCACTTATTCCACCCAAGCAATAAATATACATTTATAGTTATTTATTTAGTTAGTTAGTTATTCATTTCTGCATTTTTTGCAATGCTGTGGATTGCACTCTACTACTTGGTGCATCTCTATCCCCTTTGATATGTATTTAAACATGTATAAATAACCATTAGTCCTCAAATCAGTATTGTTAAAATAATATAATTGATTTACCAAAACATTGTAGTATTCTCCTTTAGTGCAGTAGAAATATCTACATTTTGAGGAAAATTACAGTAATATAATTAATATTAATTTTAGAGTCATATATACACATACCATAAATATACTCAGATGCTTCCAATTTACATTGGGGTTACTTCTCCACAAAAATATTCTGAGGTGAAAATAAGTCAAAAATTAATCTAATGCATCTGACCCTACCAAACATTGCTTAGCCACACAATATAATGTGCAGTATTCGTAATTTACACTCATGACTGTGTGGATGACTGGGAGTTGCAGTTTCTTGCCACCCCCAGCATGGCAAAAGTGTATGGACATGCATATTAGTGGACAGTTGGAAATATCAAAATCCAAAGAATGATTTCTATTCATTGCATATTATTTTTGAACAAGAGTCAAGGTGAAGAATCATAAGCCAAACCATTATAAGTCAGGATCCTATATGCATGTATGTATGTATATATATGCATGTATATACATGTCATATGCAATTATATTTAAAAGTCCTATGAATTCAGATTTTTGAAAATATTACCAAATACTGACAGCCAGCATAGGGTTTTAAAATGCATATCTTGAAGGTTTTTTATTATTATTATTATTATTATTATTATTATTATTATTATTTTGGTACCAGGGATTGAACTCTGGGGTACTCAACCACTGAGCCACATCCCCAGCCCTATTTTGTGTTTTATGTAGAGACAGGGTCTCACTGAGTTGCTTAGCGCCTCACCGTTGCTGAGGCTATTGAAAGTGTATTTATTTCTCAGTATTGTCCATGAAATTTCTTACAGTAACCCAGGCATGACTACATTTGCTTGAGATAAATGCATGCAGTTGTTATGCTTTTGGGTTTGTGGTGTTCTCAAAAGGTTGATATTAAAACAATGTAGGGATTTTCAGAATGTTCAGAGGTGAAACAATTAGTTTAAGAAAACTAACTTAATCAGTGGACTAATCCATTTGATAAATTAAAAATTTTAATTACTTAATTGGTGAAAACTATATAAGGTGGGGCTTGGGTGGAGAAAGTAGGTCACTAGCAGTATAGGAATATAGTTTGTTTCTGGCTCTTCTCTTTCTCTCCTCTTTCTGGCTGCTATGAGCTGAGCAACTTTCCTCCAACATGCTTCCTGACATGAAGCTTTGCCTCATCTTCAGTCTACAGCAATAGGACAGGCTAACCATGGACTAAATCTCTGAAATCATGAGCCCAGAATAAACTTTTCTTCTTAAGTTGTTGTTCTTGTGTATTTTGGTCACAGTGATGAAAAGCCAGCTAAGACAAAACTGGGTACTGAGACTCGAGGTCCTTGCTGTTACCATATCTGACATGTGGTACAGAAGCCTCTGGAATTGTGGGAGGAAGCTGGAAAATTCTGGAAATACAGGCTAAAGAAGTCTTAGAATGTAATAAGTGCAGCTTAACAGGTGATTCTGGTGAGAACTCCGAAGACCAGAATGTAGATAGGAATGTGAACAGTAAAGATTGTGCTCATGAGATTTTTAGAAAAGAATAAGTACTCTATTGAGAAATGCATTATAGGCCATTATGTTATAGCCTTGAAAAGAATTTGTCTATATTTTCCCATGTCTTGTGATTATTTCTGTGAGGCTGAATTTAAAAGTGTTCCACTACTTAATCTGGCAGAAGTTTCAAGACAGCACCACATTCAGGCAGTTACATGGATACTACTGGCAGCTTTTTAGCCAAACTTACTGTAATAATCAGAAGCAGAAAGTAGAGTGAAAGGATTTTTAAAACTTGTAGTTTTGTCAGAAAAGTACACATAAAATTGGAGCCAAAGCCCATGTGATTGTTGAAGCAATTACAACAACTTAAAAAAATATATATATTTATATATATATACACACACATCTTGCACAGAGACAATAAGAAAGAGGACTTGAAGGCATTTCAGTAAATACCAAGAACATACACATGCATGGGTGAAAAGTGAAAACTCAGAGACCTTGGAGGCACCTGCCTGCACAGGGCTGAAGAGGAAAATTTTCCCCCAGAATTTATTTCATTGTGCTCAGCCAACCAGATGCTCAGAAGCCACAGAAGCCATAGTACAGGGTGCTCATATACTGCTTAAGCTTCTAGCAGACCTTGGCATCATCCACATTGCACTGGTTCTGAAGGACTGTAGGATGTTGGAGTTAAGGGGTCATGATGAATTCCACCCAGAATTTGAAGGAAAATTTGGGAGGCCAGGAATAGTGTTAGCAGGGTCAGAATTCCTACACACAGCACCTGAAAGGGTAGTGTAATGAAAGTGAGAGGGTGAAACCACAAATGGAATAAAGACCCCCAAGATTACGAGATGGCAGTAAATCCACCTAAGAATGTAGCAGGCTACTGACAAAGCTAACCTAAGAGAAAAGCCATGTAGGCATGGCCTTTGGAGCTTATATTCCAATGTCATGTGTCCCCTATACTGGACATAGCACTACAGGATTTGTTTGCCCAACTGGGATTCAGTCTTGCTTTGATCCAATTCCTTCTTTCTAGGCCCCTATTCCTCCTTTTTGAAATAGTAATGTCTACTCTGTGCCACTGGATGTTGTTAAATTTGCTTTTGGTTTGTATAGGAGCTCACAGCCAAGAGTTTGCCTTGAGTCTCAGAGAAGACTTTGGGCTTGAAGTTTGGGGCAATGCCAAAACTATTCAGAATGGAAACACTTGGAAATGGACTAAATGTATTTTGCATTGTGAGAAGGACATGAGCTTTCAGGCACTGAGGCAGAATATATGGTTTGGATATGAGATGAATCACAAAAACCTCATGTTGTAAAATGGAAGGATGTTTAGAATGTCCAGAGTGAAAATAATAAGATTATTAGAACTGTGAGTGAATCACTGGATTAATCTATTTGATGGATTAAACATTTGAATTGACTGCTGGGTGGGTGCTAACAATAGGTATGTGGGGCTAGACTATATAAAGTAGATCACTAGATGTGTGCCCTTGGGATTTATACTGGTCATCTCACAACCCCCCCCCCACCCCATTCCCCTCTTTCCTGGTTGGTATGAGCTGAGCAGCTTTCGTCCACCATGATATTCTGCCTCAACTTCAGTCCAGATCCGGCCAACTATGAACTAATCCTTTGAAATTCTAAGCTCAAAATAAACTTTCATTCTTTCATTTCTCTAAGTTGCTCTTTGTTCTTATTGCTATTGTTGAGGTGGGGTGAGGTCCTAGGGGTATGGAACCCACTGGCACTTTACCACTGACTTAAATCCCCAGCTCTTTTTATTCCTTATTTTGTGATAGGTTCTTGTTAAGTTGCCCAGGCTGTTCCTGGAGACTTGTGCTCCTCCTGTCTCCACTTCCCAAGTCACTGGTATTACAGATGTGCACCACCCTATCCAGCTTCTAAATCCTCTCATCAATTATTTTAGACACAGGGACAAGCTGACCAAAAACAATATATAATCTATCTATATTACACCAAAATTTGAGATTTATCAACACTAGGGGTGAGAGAAGATCTTGTTTTTCTTAGCAAAAAGAGTCACATCCAACTCTTTACATGATGAGTTTTGCATAAATGCAATCAAAGCTTATATAAATGCCAACAGTGACTTTTATGAATAAAATGTAGTATTCTTCAGTTATCCATGTTTTTTTTAAATAAATATTTTCAATTCTAGCAAAAATTATGAATTCTGATATGTCATATATCAGAATTCTGATATGTCATATATCAGATATGACATATCAACTTTGTGATATGTCATTTATGGTGGTATGTCATTTATTTTTCACTGATCACATAACTGACTTTATAATTACATAAAAATCACTATGCATTTGGTAATGCTTGATAGGCAAGCTTATAAATAATTTAAGTTTTAGAAGTCTAAGGAATTACTGTGTAATTACAAACAGTTGCATGAGTCTTATTGCCTGATGCTGGTAAAATGCCTCAGAATCCTTAATTTGATCTAAAAGGAAAAGGAATAGTCACCCTTAGATCAGGAGTTTACCCACAGTCTACTAAAATGCAAGCTGATATGAGAAAAGATAATGTAGTGACAACGTGATTAATATCTTCAGGAGAAAAATATACAAGTGTTTAATCACCCATACACAAACACACACACACACACACAAGCGCGCGCGCACATCCACTGACAGTAGATCAGGAAGGCTGTGTGACTAACTCAAGTTATATTAAAAATAGTGAGATATTTAGGAATTACCTGAATTTATAGAGCAATTATTTAACAGGGTAACTACTTAGTTGGCCAGCTCCCTTGATTAATGACCCATAAATTAATAAATATATCACAGCTTTACAACTAAGCTTTATCTAACCACTCAAAATCAATTAGCCTCAAAAGGAAGAATATTTCTGGAATCGTATTTACATTATTTCCTTTGTTACCTCTGGACTGGCAACATCACTGAATTATCACACTCAAAAATATCTAACATGCTTTCTCTGTTGTTCCTCAAAATGAATCAATAAAGATTACAGGATGTTGGGCTGGGATTGTAGCTCAGCGGTAGAGCGCTTGCCTTGCATGTGTGAGGCCCTGGGTTCGATCCTCAGCACCACATACAAGGCAATAAAATAAAGACATTGTGTCCATCTACAATTAAAAAAATATTTAAAAAAAAAGATTACAGGATGTTGAAATAATCTGTACATTCATAAGATTTTAGTGTCATGTCCAATTAAAACATGTATATGCTTGCATGTACATCTAAATTACTGCAAAAGAAGGCACTACACTTTGAGTGAGCACATAAGTTCAAATTGTTCTGTCCTAAAAGAAGTGAATTACATTATTCATATTGACTATTTTATTATTAAGAGTACCACCCTTTTAAATACCCTCCAGGCTAGGCAAGTCATCCTAGAAACAACAATAAATAAATAAATAAATAGAAAAAAAATTTTAAAGTCCAGCTCCATGAATCCATTTATCATTTTAACCTCAACTGTATCTTAAAGAAAACTTAAACAGATCACAACATATTTATGCAAAGATAAATACACTGTGTAAATAAAAAGGAGAAGCAAATTGGATGTATTTACAGTGGATTTCTGTCAGGACAATTATACTATATATTTCCTGAAAATCAAGGCTGAGTAAACTTTAAATGGCATATTTTGTAATGATTCTATATTTTGGTAAATAATTTTATTTTTTCCTGTACCACTGTGACAAAATTAAAATTGTATTCTATAAATAATTACTTTCAAAATATTACTTTTGACACTTGTTTTTGCTGTATTTTGAGAGGCAAGTAATAAACAACTTAAACAAGAAATATAGCATCTAGTCTTCTACTGAATATTAGAATAGGCTGATGTTAAGAGTGACAATAAACATTTTTTTTAATTTTGTATTTTTTGGTACTGAGGATTGAACTCAGGGGCACTCGACCACTGAGCCACATCCCCAGCCCTATTTTGTGTTTTATGTAGAAACAGGGTCTCACTGAGTTGCTTAGTGCCTCACTGTTGCTGAGGCTGGCTTTGAACTCACGATTCAGCCTCCCAAAGTGGACAGTAAACATTTTTGTCAGAGATGGTGTCTTTATAGAGGTGGTGATTAAGCTGAGAATTGCAAAGGAAATATCCATACAAAATGAAGAGGAAGAACAATCTAGGCACAAGGAATAACACTCAACATGACACCAAACAACATCAAGGTTTGCTGAAAACAGAAAGAAAACCTGTGCTGCTGAAGTCTAAAAGTTAAGGGGAGAATGGTGGCATGCTGGCAAAAACTGCACAATTAGGTCTCTAGAAAACTGTATGTACATCTACAGAAATACACATTAGGCTTGCTGCAAATGTACTGATATAAAAGGTGTGTAACAAACAACTTGAAATAATAATAAAATACTCAATATTCTCTACTGTAAATTCTATGTAGTCAATTGATTCTCTTAGAATTCTTCCATTGACTTTTGCTAAATCCTTGGATCAGTACCCAACTATAGCTGTAATTGATAAACAGTATAGTTCTGAAATGAATATCAACTGTTTTATTTGTTGTTGTTGTTGTTGTTCCCTTTAATGAACACAATGAAAAGTGAAACAACAAAGACACAGGGTGGATTCCCCCTCACCAGTGTTGTGAGACTCTGCTGTGTTGCATAAGAATTTTCAAATACTGGAATATGTCCTGAAATTCATGCCATTTATAATCTAAAAGCTACAGACACAACACAGTTTAAAGTTTAGTTTCAATTATTAAAATTTTCCGCAACATTTTCTCATGTCTAGACAGGCAATAAAGCATTAAATCAAACCCTGTTTTGTAATGTTTGCCAGTTTTCATAATGTAAACATTCCTTCCAGGGTTGAATTCAAGCTATCAACAGGACTTTATTGAACATGAAGTCGAGAAAAGATATCATGCAATTATATAATATTCCCACCATGCACGTATAACATGTTTTTTAAAACCCCACAAAAGAATAGATAATAGTAAGATGTAATGAAATAATTAGGAAAGGAATGGGCTTTGAGTAGCTATTGCATGTACTTGTAATATAATTTATTTAATTGTAAAATTAATAATATCTGTAATAGTTGGTTTGATCAACTGGCTTGCAAAACTTCTAAAAATTCTGTGACTGGTTTGCATGGGAGAATGGAAGCCAGCTCCAGCACATAGGCTTAATGTAGACATAAAGTGATATAAATGAAGCTTCAGATGGAAACAGGGACATATCTGGTCAGGGCTTTGAAAACCAATGCAGGGAGTTTTTACTTCATTCAAAGAATAAAGAAAAACCACTAGAGGGTTGAAATACAGAGAGAGAAATGGCTCAATTTGTGCTTAAAAATGTTCCCTCTCAGTGCTTCAGAGAATTGATTTCAAGAAGGTAAGAACAGAGGCAGTGAGACCAGCCAGAAGCTACTGTAAATAGTGTAGGTGAGAGATAATGAAGGTTTAGAAACCATCTACTGGCAAGGATGACAACGCACGTGCACTGACAGGGCTTACTGATGCACTGAAGTGGGGGCACCAGCCCTCAGCTCAGACCAAGAGGTCCCACATATCACAGTTACAGCAACAAACATTTTTTTTTCTATTCTTTTTTAGGTCATAAGAAAGTTTCCTGAAAGCTCAAAAATCAAGGAAATGGAGAGACAGGGCTATGGGGCACTGATCCAGATTCTCTTTTCCTGACAAGCAGATCAGTATTAACCTGGAGTTGTAAGGGTTAGGACCAGGCTATAGTTTAACTTTTAACTATAATGTATGATTTTTTAACTATGACTTAAAATATTAAGTTTCAATTTAAAGTCTTGTTCTAAGTCCCACAGATATTAAGGGTAATGTAAAAGGAAGAAAGAAAAACCCAGCATGGCTTCTTGATTTTTGACTGGGTATTAGTACGATTTACTTTTCAACTTCCTGCAAATCAGTCTAAACCCAATAGATATCCAGTAATAATTTCTAGGAGGATCTTGACAATCTAGTGTAAAATTTTGAGCTTATTTTTAGAAAGAATAAAAAGAAAAAAATAGTTTCTATAGCTATTAAGCAATATCACAAAGTTCATACTAGTTCTTGAATAAATACAGGTTAATGAACCAGTGAAAGCGAATAAGCAGTCTATAAATATATGAGAACTTGTTATAAAGAGGTAACATACAAACTGTTGGAGACAGCTTGCATTATTTCGTAAAGTATATTAAAATGACTACATGGGTAAATGTTTTATTTTAACTTATAAAAACTTCAAGTTCACTTACTATCTCAATGTGATTATAAATATTAGAGGTAAAATATTTGTGATATTGGGTGAGAAATGGTTTCTGAAATAGCACTTGAAAATTACAAACCAAAGGGCACAACATAGAATGTTCTCACTGTACCTCACTGAAAGATTTCTACCCAAACTCCCCTAGAAGGAGACAGAGTAGAAGTTATCTACATAGTGCAAATGGCAAAGCCTTGCTATCAAAAGTTCTTATAAGCTAGGGAGAAAAATAAGCAGAATGTAAAACAGGTGAAAAGTATAAGGAGTCATTTTACAGAAGGAGCTGTCCAGATGTCTAATTGAAGAAATGTTCAATCTGACTCATAGTCAGAAATGAAAAATAAAATAATAAGATACAACTTAATATTCTTCATCTATACAAAGATCAGAAAGCTGAACACATGGAGCTTTGGTGACGCTATGATCAAAGGGGAGCTCTCCTGAACTGCAGGTGCAAGTGCAAACTGATGCAGCATCCTGAAGAGGAATCTGTGGATACTTGGGGAGGCTGCCTATGTGAGTCATCTACTTCTAAATATATTTCCAAGGAAACACACAGACTGATCCACAAAAAGACATCCAGGACAATGCTTGGCACATTGTGATTGATCATGACAAGTGGGAAAGATTCTAAGTGGATATGTATGATTGACCAAGATGTACAGATAGAATCACTAGAGACTGGATGGTAAAATGTGCAATATGCACAGGGTGAAGTATGATTCAGGAATGGAATATGCAAACAACAGAATATGATGTAGTTAGAATTACTGAACCGACTTTTTAGCAATATGGATAGAGTTCAAAAATAGCATTTTGTGAACAGTAATGAGTAAGATAAATAGCACAATACTATCTATGTTTTTATGCAAAGCAAAAACAAAGCATTTTCTAATTCTTTTAAGGATATAGGTTTATTAAAGTAAATCTGAGAGTATGTCAGAAAGAATATAGAATAAATACATTAGACTGGGGCAAGGGAATGAGACTGGGAAAGGAGAATGAAGGAGAATGAAGAGTGCATCGGTTTTCTTTTGCTGCAGTTACAACTTATCATGAACTAAGTGACTTAATTTCCTACAAATTTTATTACCTCAGTTATGTATATCAAAATCTGGCATGGTTCTCTCTGGGCTAAAATCAAGTAGTCAGTAAGTTTGTGCTCCTTTTTGTGCTTCCAAGAGTGAATTTTAGCTTTTAAGACCCCCTAGACAGTAAATATTGCATCTTATTGTTTCCTCACCTCTCCTTTCCTCTTTGAAGGACCCTTGTGATTACATTGGACTCATCCAGATAATCCAAAATTATCTTTCTACCTCAAGTTCCTTGGCTTAATAACAACTTCAGTGTCCTTTTTGCCATGTAAGTAACATATTCTCAGGTTCTAAAGGTTCAAATATCAATACTCTTGAGGGGAGATGGGAGAATACGTTGCTGGTAAGAAGGTGAGTCAAAAATAAATAAAATAAAGATTGAACCATTTATCATGAAAATACTGTGCCACCCAATGAAAAATAAAATGAACTCAGTTCCCTGTGTCAGAGGCCAAAAAAGATACAAATAGAAAAAAAAAGAAAAAAAAAAGATGGGACTGGGCTTTTGTCAATAGTGTCAAAGTATTCTCAGAAGTTAATTAAAATAAGGACAGAGGAAACAGATTAGATTTGGCAAAA
This sequence comes from Geosciurus inauris, assembly GCA_004024805.1. Lineage (NCBI taxonomy): Eukaryota > Metazoa > Chordata > Mammalia > Rodentia > Sciuridae > Geosciurus > Geosciurus inauris. The sequence goes on from PVHX01004652.1 coordinate 101,392, forward strand.
CAGGAGCACTTGGTGAACTTAATAAAAGCAGTTGTAATGTAGTAATTGAAGTGGATTGAGGAGAGGATATGAAATGAGGGAATGAGAAAGCACAAAGTCACTCCCACAATATGTATCTGTGGTATGCAAAAATCTTCTAACTGAAATGAAATGCTTCACCATAAAAACCACATTAAAGCATTGCAACTCCTTAATGGACTGCACTAAAAGAAATACATGAATAGATAAAAATAAAATAAATGAAAGTTTTCAGAGTGGTTCTCCTTGGCAGATATATATGATAATTTTGTCTTTTAACATTTTCTATATTTTTCTAAGTTTTTAATTATGGAAACAAATTGGTTTTTAATTTTCAGTAGGTATTTAGATATGGGGGATGCCTCAACTCTGTTTTTATTTGAACAACTTAAGTTAAAATGTTAAGTATTTCATGTAAAATGTATATGTGTTAATAAAGAAACTAATATTTTAATGGAAATTGAACTGGATCCATTAATTGGAGTTTAGTACATTAACCATGGAGAAGTTACTTAAATCTTCTGGCTACAATTTTTGCTGGATGTAAGATACAATCACAAATATTCCTTTCAGTTTAATCATCTTCAGAGGATATCCAGATTCAAGTTATGTTCTTTCATATAGACATCTGTACTTAATAAAAATCTACATGATTATCTTAGATAAAAAAAATTATTAGGGAAAAGAAAATCTCTTGAACTACTTCTAGTATTTGCAGTTTGTAAATGTTTGGATGAATCTGTCACAACTTCACATCATACTATCACTAATTTGGTCATAGACACATATACAATAAAACAATTTAAAGTGGATCAAAAACTCCTCTGCTACTAAAATACTTGTACAAAATTCTCTTTACATCCAGGGCTCAATATATTCCCTTGCCTACTTGGTTGCCTTTCTTTGGAGACTGTTTGCTCTGGTAAGGGAAAAAGGAAGGCCATGTAAAGCCACAGGGAATTTATGATAATCAGCTAGTTCTCCTTTAGCAGACAGCTCCCTCTGGAAATATAGAGAGGAACTGTTCTACAGATAATCCCGCTGAATAGAACTCACATTTATTTCTAGCTACCTTTCTTGGGAGCAACTTTGGAGTTCAGCTGAGATGGAAGCAAATCACCTTTACTGAAGAATTTCGATACTTCATTTCTAACCCTTTATATTATTAGATGTCTTTAGACATATAAGCCTTCAATTATATAAAAATGGTACCCTTGTGGGCATGGGATTCTAGGATGGACCCTTAACAATGCCTGGCTTGAAGATTCAACTACATGGGATTTGCGCAGCTGTCAGTAAAACACTCCACTGGAAAAAAGCATCTTTTCACCCCTGTCCTCACTAACAGCCAGCTGTTTTCAGTTATTCTCACCTGCTAGCCAGGTCCTCTCAGGATGAACTCTCACTAGGGGTGAAACAAATAAAGACAGCCAAGACTGAGCAATCAAGCTGCTTCAGTACTTTTCTGCTGCTGGGGCCACGAACTCCTTCTATCCATCTTTCCCTGGATCTTTCATTTCCTGAAACTCTCCCAAATGCTAGAGTTTCTATGAACTTCAGAATGCCAGCTTACTCTACCTCCTATGATAATAATGTCCTGGTGTTTCCTGCTTACCAAGCCTTTGGATCATTGCCATCCCAGCTCAGTACAGCTGCTCATAATTACATTATACAATTACAGAATTGTATAGCTATTTTTCTTTGGGGGAAGATTTCCTGCACGAAATTTCTAGTGAGATTAACGTTGTATATTTTAACTTCTTTTTTATACACACAGATGCCCCTTTCTGTTCCTAGTCAGTTTTAATAAACAGTAAATCTTCAATGTGCAATGCTTTCATCTCTTTAAAAGTGTTCCTTTAAGACATCAACCTGGGCATTATGTTTAGGTTAAATTTATGCCCAATGAATTCAACTTAAAATTTTGCTATATCCCTAAATCTTCCTCAAAAAATTTTATATTTAATCCAGTTTTAGAAATATGCTTAATAATTCTAATATCTAAAACAATAGAAATCCTAGCTCCCCCAAAGAAAATCCATTGCACTTAACTCAATATTTTTGCTTTTATATGTGGAATAGTAGTGAAGATTTCAGACTTTGAGAAGCAGCTGCTTGGGTCCAAATCCTAATTTTGCTATGATTTTGGACAAGCAATTTAATTTCTTTTACCTCATTTTCACCTTTTTGTAAAACAGATATAATGGTATCTCCATCATAGATAATTTATAATTCTTTCTATTAAGAATATCAATGCTATTATCTATCAATGATAGTATCTATTTTCTCAGGAATGAGTTATTTTTTAGAACCTTATCAGATATTTGAATGTGCAGTTATGCTCTGAAATAGTAATATTAGAAAATTCACAAATATGGACATTTCAAAAAGTGGAAAATAGATAACCATTTGACATTAGTTATTGAAAACAAACAAGACTGCTATGGTAGAGAAGCAGCTAAGGTCAGAGAGCAAAGGAAAGGATTCCCACAGTTATTTAGGTTTTATTCAGTAGTTCAAAATTCTAGTCACTGAGATTAGTAATAGTAAAACTAGTAAAGAGAGAAGAGAAATGACTTTGTTTCCCACAAACTTCATTACCATCAAGTCTAACTTAGTCCTTTATTTTCCTAAATGAGAACTCAGAGGCCAGAAGCACTATCCTGGCTCAAGTGATTTGAAAGAGAATCACAGTAAGGAGAGAGTCCACTTCATTTCCAGAGTTTCCATTTGCAATGTCATAATGACTTCATACATTTGAGATCTTAGGTTGAAACTGCCAAGGGTACATGTTCAAAACATTCATCAGATACACATTTTACTGACAAGACTCCCCAAGAATACAAATTTAATTCTAGGTCTTAATTGGCCAGAAACGTTCTTATCAATAACAAAAAGAAATTCCATAAGCCTTCCTGCTGAATTGCTTATTCTTTTGTTCTATGATAGATAGCTCTTCCCATAATTAAGTCTCTTTTCAGAATACAGAGATCATCCACTATACTTTGTCCTGAGAGACTAAATCCCTTTTTCTTAAGAGTCCCGTGTTCTTAATATCTGAAAGAACTCAAGCAAAGAAGTTGAAAATAATCCAGTCCTCCTTTTCCAGCTGAGCTTTCATTTCATACTTCACTACAGTTTCTCTAATCCCCACTTTCTCTTTGGGTTGCAGTGTATGCCAAACACACAGCGGGTTTAAAATCCCTGCTGATCCGTTGAGATGCTACACAGTGCATGACAGAGTATGGCAAGCATGTGCACTGAGACCTTAAAAAAAAATGAAAATAAAACAGCCTGTGTTACCATCAGTACTCTGTATGTGAGGCCACTAAATGGCCTTGCTGCTCCCAGGGGTGTCCCTTCATCTAGCAGGCATCATCTTAATTGGGATCTGACCAAACAGCTAGATTTACAATGAGGCATTAACTATTGGTTGAATTCCATACACACACACACACACACACACACACACACACACGGCATCCTGCAGAAACAAGACTTACAAATGAGTGCTTGAAGACACATTTCTCATTCTGACCCCTGGGGTCAATGATGTCAGAGAAACTATTTCTGAAAAGAGCTCTATAGTGGGAGTGAACAATCAGGACCAACAATAATGAGTAGCTCTTGAAGGTCACAGCTGTTGAACAGCTAATTGTAACTTGAAAAGCTGAGTTCCAAGTTATTAATGATCTTGCTGATAAAGTTTTTTTTCCCCACTCCAAGCCATACAAGCTTTTATTCTAACTTTGAAGATAAAGCACAGAGTTGCTTTCCCTATAAATGCAAGACTTTTCCTGTCTAGATGCAGTCATGCATAGCCCACTGCCTCCCTTCCTCACACACACACAGTTATAAACTGGTGACCTTCATATAAATCGAGGTATGCCTTCTGATTCCAAGACTACTCCTAAGGGAAGAGATCATCATCTCTGCCAAATATTTTGTTTTAGCTTGTTAACTGCTTATAATTAGAAAACAGATTGAATGAAATCAAATAAGTCATTTACTCAGAGCCAAAAGGATCCTTTATTTTATATGCATGTGGGAGAACATAATACCTTCATTTGAAACACAGATAATATTACATACTCTAAAGTTGGATTACAGGAGGTAAAAAAATATTTCCACAGGACAATGAAAATTATGGATGATGATAAATGAAATCCTTTTTCTCAAGAATTACTAAAGGCAAAGCAATGCAGATGTGAGGAAATGTAAGGAATGCTATTAGAAAATTAGAGAGCACATCACACCCTGAATTCTCTTACAGCAAGTACCCTTATGCCCTTAGTGATCATGTAAGCCAGTGCTGCTCTTCTGTTTCTTTTGATTTTATCTGTTTCTTTTGATTTTATCTGTTTTCAATTTCTTTCCAAGTAGGAGTTAAATCTTTAGATTCCTATCATGGACCTAAACTTGGTCATTTACTTACACACCATATAGGTTTCATAATAAATCCTTGCTGGAGGAAAAATATGAAATGTTTTGATTATAATGTCATTCCAACTGGAAGGCTGTTCATGGTGCTCACTGCAGCAAGCCACTAAGGCTCTACTATGAACTCCCAAGGCTGCCATAGAATGATGCAAGGCTCTCCCCTCCCCCAACCCCAGGAGAGTTAGGGCACAGGTTTCACAAAGCCCAGAGGCAAAAACAACCGAAATCAGAACTGCAGCCTGTTAGTCTAATGCAAGTGAGACTGGGAAGAAAATTTGTTGCCCGTGCAGGGCAGGTGGGAGCAAGGCACCTAATTATTTTATCAATCTTCCAGTCTGTTAAAGAATATGCATGAAAACACACACACTTCTATCCTTTGCTCTATTAGACTCATAGGAAGTATGCCAATATTATCATGCTAACATTTTATCAGTAAAGTCATGCTTTTATAGGCAGTGGTATCAACAACACATTGTTCTACCTATATTATAATTAATAAATTATTATTGACTTAATATCATAAGATATGGATAATACTATGAACTCTAGCAAATACATGAGAAAAAAACAAAAAGCACAGGTTACCACAAGGATTTTATGATTAAGTAAGAAAAAATGGTATGTATATTCACATTCTTATTTCAAAAGAGTACAGGTAAGTTCTTTCATACATGTAAGTGCCTAGTACTGTCATTTGTATCTACACTAATTCCCATTCACTGTCAATAAAACATAGATGTTTGCACCACTGTTGCTTCTCCATACACCTAAAAAATGAGAAAAATTTCAAGTCTATTAATCACCTATCAAATCTCTTTATATTTTCAAAATTAATTTGGCACCACAGAAAGCTAACAGTGCCATATTTTCAGTACAAATCACCTAATCAGGAGTGCAGGGAGACCTGAAGAATGAATTAATATATCATCTCTATTCCCTTAAAACTAGAATAACAACAAAAGGCAAAAATCTGTCTCCAAAAATCTATGATCACCAAACTCAAGCTGAGCTATGGAACTTTTTAAACATGATAACAGCTGAAAATAAACAACTTTTTAATTAAAGACAGTTCAAATATCCACATATTCTAGGAGGGTATTTTTGAGAGGGGAGCAAATCCAATTACTATATGATAAAATAACTTTTTCTTTAATTGTAGTGCTGGAGATCAAACCCATGGCCCTGTGCATTCTAAGCATATGCTCCATCATTGAGATATACCTCCAGACCGACAGAAAGATTTTTAGTTATAAATCTTGAAGGACCCAGGGAACAAATGAATAGCAGAGACAGTAAAAAATGCTATCCACATTTTATTTGCTATCTTTCTAGACCTGTACTGACCCTTTGAGGACAATTCATACATTTGTGCATTTTCTCTTGTGCAGATGATATCCAAATCTGTTTAAAATACACGCATGTTAAAATTGTTTACCTGTTTAAATTACCTGCATGCAAATCTGTGGTTAAAAATCTGATTAAATTTTCATTATTTTCAAAATTCCTATAGCATTGGCTCATAAACACCTGGAAATGCATCACTCTGAAAAACAAAGTTATAATTTTCTCAGAAATTAGTATTATTTGCCAATTGTTTAATTCAATGTAAAGATAAGGAATATAAGCATAGACTAAAGCCATAAAATATTTTTTAAATTACTTATAATGAATTCAAAGCTTTTTATTTAATATACTCCAATTTACAAAGAAATTAATAAAAGTGCTTTTAGTATTTCAACTTTAAAGCCTATGGTCATAAATTGCTCCAAATATAAATTAAAACTGTAATTTTGTACATTTCAATGCAGTTAATGCATACATTTATACAAAACTTGCATTTAGATCTATTTTTTAAATTAAAAAATCTCACTTCTCTTCAGGGTAGGAGTCTTATGAACAGACTCAAGGAAGGAAAAAGCTTTAATTTTTTTTCCAAAATTATAGATTGGACAAGGACTTCACAGTCTACCCAATCCACTGTTATAGATGAGATAGCAAATAATTTACCACAATTTATGTAGTTTTATAAGTAGCAGACAATGGATATGACTAAAGCAACCACATAAATCATCCAAATCAGAACACTTTTGAGTGTGAAACAGGACACTTTTAAGGATTAACACAGCACAAGTATAAACTGTCTCTCTGACCACATTAGAACCTATGGTTACCCTAACTGTAATATATACAGTGTGTGTTTACTCTTTAATTAAGGATATTCCATGTTCTGTGGAAGATAAGAAACAAAAGAAAAAGATAAAACTTATGTACTAAAGTACATGCTGCATAGGCAAGTAGGTAGGGAGACATAGGCAAAATTCATAACAGGTACCAAGAATAGAAAGTAATGGACTGGCTTGGTGGTAGAAAACTTTCGTAACATCAACAAGGCACTGGGTTTATCCCCAGCACCATGAAAAAGAAAGATAAAGTTAGCAATCTGTAAATTTATAGAATAAAGAAACAGGTCTGCTGAACATTAGTAGCAACAATGGATCAAATAAGAGTGTTACTTTGAAAGGGATAGGAGAATCATGTACATTAAATATTTATAATGCTTATGTCATCCCCAAATTGACAGTAATTCATCAAACCTAAATCTGCCTCCCTTAGTGGCACACATTCCTTTGCTGAGCATAATGAGTTCTCTGCTTCAAACACAGGTTGCCTTAGCAGCTTCACAGATTAATCAGTGAGCCACAGCTGGTCAGGGGTTTGAGTTTCCCAATCTCTCCAACAGAGTAAACCTGCATTACCTCCGGCACTGAGTCCCTGATAATCTGATCTTTCTACAAATATCAGCAGCAGAAATAGCTGATGAGGCAGAGAGTCAGGATATTGCAACATTGCAAAGGACAGAAAAAGTGTGGTCCTTCTACTCCATGGAATTCTACCCTAATTTTGTAAACCTACCACTAGCCTTGTTTTTGCTTACCATTAGAGAATGAATAAACCACATGATTCCAAAATCATGGTATCTTGGGATGTGAACTTTTTAGTTACATAAACTTTGTTAAAGCTTAATCAGTACTGTAGGCTATTATTCTATTGACATAAATTAGTATGTGGTGCCACATATCTCCAAAATTCCATTAATTCAATATTCATTCAAAAATATGAGTTGTTTCTACATAGCATGCTCAATTCTGGATGCTTGTGATACAAAGTTGAAAGATAACAGACTTTGTTCTTAAACACAGTGCAAAGAAGAAAGCAAATGAGTAAACAGACAAGATATGATACATATCTCATTTAATACAACAACACTGTGAGTTTTTACTGCTGTTATTCCTATGTGAAAAATAAGAGAACCAAAGTGAGTTAGAATTGGATACACCAGACATTTTGGATCAGGAAACTACCTACTTAATCTCTAAATTAAACTGCTTCAGACCCCAAATGCCAAAAACTAAAAGATGACTGAGAATTAGAAAGGCAAATATAAGGAAGAAGGACCTGGTGATGAGAGAATAAAAACTATGGCAAATGGAGGTCGAATGCTGTGCAGGACTTTTGATGATGAGAACTTTTGAGAGATGAAGCTATTAACATAAGAAGGCTCTGAAGATGAGAGTGTTTTAAGTTCTGCTTAGTTTACAAAGCTCTGACCAACACCCTAACTGCAAACCATGTCATATAACCCCTAACTTAGTTTGTACCACAATCTTCTCAGTGGATAAAACTTGAATACTTTTGTAGCATGCAAAAACAAACAACCAAAAAAAAAAAAAAAACCCAAAGAACAAAAACAACAAACAATCCTTGAAATTTTCAGTTATTAATATTCTTTTAGTTTACATCAAAATCTTATAAAACTTCCAGAGGACTCTTTGAACTATCATAGAAATTTAAAAGCAATTTAAGTTTATGTTCTATCCATTTCCCACTTGTTTAAATTACATGCATGCAATAATTATATATAATCCTATGGACATCTACTTATATGTACGTGCATGTCAATTAAAGATGAAAGAAATGAAATAGTAGGTATCACACAAGAACCTACTCAGCATTACTATGTTGTCATAGTTATTTCTTTTAAGATGATAAAGTTTTTTAAAACATTAGAAAAAATAGGTAAAAAGTAAACCAACAAAATACATATCTTCATAAGCCACTCAAATTGTTATGCTGGAACATATCATCATTAAAATAATTATATTATTTAATATAAATAAAGTTAATTTTTTAAATATTAGTTGAGTCAAATGGTACATTTTTTTCTTTTAGATGTGAAACTGTGGGAATACATTACATTTATAGGATCAACAGTTTACAGAAACATGGAATAGTCAAATTATTTTTTAATTCATGAAATTTATTTACTTATTTATTTATCTTTACAGACCTGAGGTAGAATCAAGGGCCTCATGCAGAGTAGGCAAGTACCCTACTACTGAGTTATAACCCTAGCCCCACTAAATTCCTGAGATTTTTTGAAAAATAAACATATTGTTTTTTCCTTTTTAACATAGATATAATGGTAGTTATGTATAACTCTGAGTCCTAGAAGATGTGTTCAAATGATGATAATTCACTATTTCATATTTCTAGTTCTGTTTTGATAAATTAATCATTAATTTCAAATTTGTTTGCTATGGTATAATTCTTAAATAAAAATAATTTTTAAATAAATAAACTCTTCCCTTTTGTGCTACAGTCTATATAAAATATTCCTAGATTCATTAGTCACAATATTACATTATATAACATGTGATTTAATTGTTAACTTCCACGTTTGATTAAAAATGCCCCAGTGTGTATTTCATTATTTCAGTATTATATTTTCCCAGAATAACAATTTCGAAATTTAATTATATTCTTTTAATATGTGTTCACTCAAGTATCACATTTTTCTGATGATTTACAATTAATCAATGATCAAAAACAAAAAAGGAAGAGAGTACTACAATTCCAAAACAGAAGAAAAAACCTAGTCAAATGTCCTCACATCTATCACATATACTCATAAACCTAATCCTCTATTATTTGCTCTTCTTACATATAGGACATTTGAGAAAGGTCACTGAGTCAGTAATTTATTGGTGAGAATCAAAACCACTCTCTTCTTCTCATCCATTTAGCTCATGCTCTGTCATTATCCTATTACATATGTATGAACTTCTTGTGGATTGACATTAGCAGATACTGCCAGAGGGGTAAAGCATAAGAAAAGCTTGGGATGTCTTTTCAATTAATCAGTTATATTAACCATGATTTGACTGGCTTCAATGACTATTTCCTCCATCTCTAAATGTGTGTCCCCAGGATCTCTCCTTGACCATTCTCTACTTTGGCAATCTCATCAACTTCAATTGCTTTATCACCTCTACATCAAAAATCCACAACTTTCATCCACTAGCAATAACTTTCTCTTCATATCAAGAGTCACAGGTTCAGTGTCTGCTTCATATTTGTTCCTCTAACTCAATATTTCTAAGGCCCAACTCACCACTTATTTCTAAAAAGCCAAAGCATCCTCTTGATGTACTAGTTCTGTGATTGGTACCACCCAGTCACCTAGGCATCTTTGATTCTTTCCTCAACCTTACCTCCTACACCCAATTAGTATCCAAGGACTGCAGATTCAAACTCTGTTCATTTCTCACATCTTTCCCTTCTTTCCACGACCACTGCTGTCTCCCCAGCCCAGATACTCATTACTTTCTGCCCTACTGCAACATCCTAACTGATCTCTCTACTTCTAAGTCCCTCTGTATCCTAACTGTCTCCACATAATCCTGTAGGTTCTAACCTACAACTTTAATTAGGAGCTCCCAAAGAATCCCCACTATAGACAAAATTATACACAAAGTCTCACTCTAGCATTTAAGATCCCCTACAAGATGGCTACAACATATTTCTCCACCACTGGTCCCATCTTTCCTCATGTCCTTCTTGTCAGTTATACTACACTATCCTCTGTTTCATGAAACTATCCTAAATTTACCCAACTGTAAATTTTTTCCCAACTTTGTTCATGTAATTCAATTCTCTGGAATACCCTCCTTTCCCATCTCCATCTATGCTTGTAAATTATCCGGGGATGTTTCTAGAATTAGTTAAAATTTACATTTCACATAAGAATGGTTTATCTATCCTTTCTTCTCCCATATCCCCATCTCATACAAGATATATCATTTTTTCCTCTTTGTTACATTTCATTAACACCATATTCCACCAAATCACAGAGTCACTTGCAGATCTTGTTTACCTATTCTCTCTCACCAACAACCATGAAGTCGGGGAGAAAATAAATAGCCTTATGGAAGGTACTATAAATAGTAAATGGAAAACAAATAGTGAGTTAAATTATTCTCTTCCAAACATTTATACTCAATGAACCCAAGTGATGATCTCATTCAGTAATATGCCCAAAATATAAAACCAGTATTTCAGAACATTATATTGTCTCTTCCACAACCTAAGGAGAAATAGTAACAGATAAATAAATGAATTCATTGAAATTCTTCATGAATCTTCATTTATATATATACATATATATAAATAATACATATAGATAGATCTGGTATGATATATATGAATGATATATGTAGAAATAGATATATATCTGGTATGATTACTATAAAACAAAGTTGAAAGGAGGGTAAACAGTGGTGGTAGAAAACACTGGGTTTTAAGAATTGTATGCTCTATCATATTGAATATAGTTATGTATCATAATTGTAATGCAGCAATGTATTCATTTTTTAATCAAACTCTATAGACGTAATAACATCAATTTTAAAGATGGTTAATAAACTGTTAAGCTGAATGAGGACATATCTCTCTGAACCAAAAGCCTAAATAGTATCTGCAATTTCATACTATTGGCCTCTATAACAGTAAAACCAAAAGACTTAAGAATTAAACACACAAAAATAACCAAGGAAAAGAAACAAACTCTTAGGAATTAGGAGCTGGAAAATCACCAGCAAATTAATTTACTGTATATATGAATAAATAAACTAAAACACCTGGCCAAATTTCTACATTTGTGTACTGAAGACCTGTATAAGTAGTAAATGCAGAATCTAAAAACACAGACATAAAGCAATCCATGAAAATATGATGTGCACAACATTGCCTGCCTTGCCCCTCTTTTCTATTTAAATTTTGAGTCAATTCTTCTATAAATACCAGGAGTTTCCTCTCTGTATCTGAGTTACACTTCAGATATCATTTATTGCCACATATTGGTTCAATCCAGAGGAAACTGAACTAAAAAGAAGGGACTTCCAAGTAACTTACTTTTTCTGAAAAGTATCTCTCATGGTAGTATAAGATTTGCTTCTTTGGAACATATATAGAATTCTCACAACATGGCAGATACTCAATGAATTAATGAAATAATATAAAATGCAGTCCTATAATATTACAGAAACAAAAACATTTTGGGGCCTAAATGTCAAAATTTAGCAGCCATCTCCCATTATGCATAGTTGGGTTTTTGTTAGTTTGTTTTGTACTGGGAATTTAATTCAGGGGCACTCAGCCACTGAGACACACCCCCAGCCCTATTTTGTATTTTATATAAAGACAGGGTCTCACTGAGTTGCTTAGTGCCTTGCTCTTTGTTGAGGCTGGCTTCAAACTCACGGTCCTCCTATCTCAGCCTCCTGAGCTGCTGGGATTAGAGGCGTGAGCCACTGCACCCAGCTAATTCATAGTTTTTCTAACATGCAATTTTAATGGTTAGAAAATCATTTCTGTAAGAATTTTGAAGAGTTATTCTCACATTTTTTAGTTGGAAAAATATAATTTATACCAATAGAAATGAAAGACAGTTTATCACATTTTCCTGGAAATACTTGAAGGCCAAATTTACTAATACCTTTATTTTCAATTGGATACATCATTCAGGAATTTATATCACTTTTAAAGGAAACGTGGTCCTTAAAAAAATTCTTTGACATTATGTTTAGGGCCACAAAGCATATTTTAAGGCTTTAATACCTGACCTCTTTCCCTAGAGGACTTTTAATTTTCTTCCCACATAAAAACATAATATGACCCTAGATGCACATAAGAATTCTGAAGTGTGATGTGTAAAGGATGTATTTTGCATATCAATTAGACCAGAAGTCTTGTCTAAACTAGCAAATCTCAATGAAAGACGCAAATAAATGTGAACAGGGGCTTTTATCTGAAATAATATTATAGTGCCACATAAAACAAGAAAGCTAACACAGCACTTTGAAGGCCACATTATATTATTCTCCTGCAGTAAGAGTTACATCCAAAAGGCTGAGCTTGTAAAATAGAAGGTTTTCTGTTGCTGTAGCAACATTAATCTCTGTTCTTCTGTTACAATTTCTTTCATCTCTTTACCTCCCCTGAATTCCTAGATTTCACCTACACACTTCAGACAGTAATATAATAACAAAATTAGAACCAGCTTTTCCAAAAATTTAGGAGTATGGGCAATAAGAATATGAGAACAAGCCAGAAGGATAACTCATCACTGCCAATATACATAACACTAATAAAACATATTAAGAGAAACAAATGCTCAGATTTTCCAATGATTGTAAGTTATATCAAATAAAAATATAAAAGCCAGAAGGAAATAAAGAGAAATAAAACTCCACAGATGTGCATGCACACATGCAGAATTTTCAGACCCTTCTACTTCAAACCCAGAAGGAAAATATAAAATGTTTTGTCAATAGTAAAGACAAAGCCAGTCATGAGTGCCTGTAATCCCAGCTGTTCAAGAGGCTGAAGATGGAGGATACAAGTTCAGGACTAGCCTGGACAATTTAGCAAAATTCTGTGTCAAAATAAAAGTAGCTAGGAATTTAGATCAGTAGTAAAGCACCACTATATTCAATCTCTAGCATAGTGGGTGTTTGTGGGGAAGAAATTGAACTAAAGATGAGTGAAAGAGGGGGAAAATCATCATCTCAGTTCCAACCATACATAACATTCTTTGCTGAACTTAGAAGGAGTTAGGTGGTATAGGACATTCCAACCAGCAAAGTAATATCTGCCAAAGGTATGGAGGGAAAGAGTTATGGCTTGTCTAGTAAATCTATAAATCCTTCTTTGTCTATGCTCCACTAATTACTATTGTCCGTGTCAGTTTGCAGCACAAATGCCACTTCACCTGTACAAGCACCTTCTCTGACCCAAGGCTAGGCATCCATGTGGCTAAAGGCTAAAACATGTATCAGGATGTCATATGAGGCAAGAAAAAAATGTGCTCCCTACTAACCTTATTTACTGGATGGAGGTTTTCTGTCTTATAGGTTTTAAAGCATTCCATAGTTACCTCTATAACCTTCATTTCTTCCAATGTCTATAACTCAGGACCTCACAGTATACAAAAGAACTAGCTCAATTCCTAAATCACGCTGTTATACATAAACCAACAAATGTGCTTCTGTCACCATTAATACCAGTTTACTGTAACACCATCATATGTAAAATTTTGTGAGGTTTGCAACTGTGGCCTTGAAGATAGAATATGGAAAGCACTTTTTTAAATTGCAGCTTTTATTTTGGAGACTTTTTAGCCAATAAGAATGTTAGCCATTTTTTCAGCATAAAACATCACTTTAGACTGCATCAAGGGATATGCTGTTTTAATAATCATTTTTAATTAGGCAAGGGATTAATCAAGGTTTATTTCTGAGGAATTCTCAAAAGGCACATGGATTACTTTTTGTTATTGTTTTATTAAAGTATATTCCATGTTAGATTGTTAATGAGAACAAATGTGACCTTAATAGTCTCTTGCTTCTTTCCAGATTCTGATATGAAATCCTGTACAAAGAACTAAACAAATACTAAATATGTGTAGGTCTCAGAAGACAGACAAGTTCAAAATTCAGATCTAATCTTGGTTCCACTATATCCCTGCTAGGTATTACTGAGGAGTAAAGGAAGAATTGAATGAAACCCCTGACAAATGTTCTCAGTTTCAGGATATCTTACATCTAGGTCAAAATAGAATGGCTAATGAAGAATAGCACCAACTTTTGTTTCTAATGAAAATAAATAATAGCACCTTTAACTATTTATTCCAGATCTGTAGATTGGCTTATACAAATAATATGTTTATATACATACGTGTATGGGCATGTATGTGTGTGTGTGTATACACACATATGCATAGGATATATATATACACACACACATATACATATATGAGGATATATATATACATATGTAGGAAATATATATATAATGGGGATTGAACCTAGAGGTGCTTCACCACTTTCACACTAAACAAGATCCCAGTTCTTTTTATTCTGAGACAGTGTCTCAGTAAGTTGCCCAGGTTGGCCTTGAATTTGTCTCAGTTTCCCAAGTAGTTGGGATTATAGGCAAATACCACTGTATCCAACTGTATGTCTTTTTTTGTTTGTTGTTTGTTTGTTTTTGTTTTGTGTGTGTGTGTGTGTGTATGTGTGTAGCACTGGGGATTGAACCCAAGCCCCTGCACGTGCTAAGCAAGTGCTCTATCATTGAGCTATACCACAGCTTTTATTTTATTTTGAGTCAAAATCTCACCAAGTTTCCCAGGCTGGCATTCCCAGTTTGTGATCCTCCTGTTTTAGCCTTTCAAGTGGATGGTACAGTCATGTGCCAACCTGCCCAGCTGCAATATTGTGTTTATATTCAAAGGGTAAATGTCTGGCTGGCAACACACCACACCTTACCAACATTCTCATCTCCAATTTTCTCTCTTATCACAGTGAATAGGACAATCATTCATCATATAATCTCTTAAGCATGAGGCTTGGTTTTATTTCCCTTTGGGTCTTTCTGTCTTACTCAGAAGACAGAATCTAAATGCCAAATGCCACTCATTATCACTAATGGGGATAAGATTAGTGCTAGGGATTGAATATAGGGCCTCATGCATAAGCAGGCTCCCTACTACTGATCTTCCCTAACAGCCCCCTCAATATCACTATTGATACTCACTCCTTGAATTGAAATCACCAATATAACAAACACAGATTTCTTATCTGAATTGATATAACAAATCTCTACTTCATCTTAAAACTTCTAGTTTGTTCTTTAAATGTGCCACTCCTTGTTTAATTTCTCTAAAGTTAACTTTAGTTTCTCTTTCACTGACATCAGGAAAATGTTGAACTCCTCAGAATGTTATAGGCATGCTATTTCTGATCAGATCCTTCACCACTTCTGCAGATAGATTATTTCTAGTCTGTTGACTAAAAATTATCCTTAGGACTGTTATGCTTCAATTGCATACTGAAATAAGCCTTTGTGTTTCTGTTCCCTCTCCTTATAATAGTACCTCTCTTCTTCCATCTATCTACTTGGCTAACTAATACTCATCTGTGGGTTGCAGCACAGATGCCAATTTATCCTCAGATCAACTTCTCTGCCCCAATCAGTTTAGGTAGATAATACCTCCATGTGCCCCACAGTACACTGTACTACGCACAAGTATAATTGTATGGGCCCTGGGCCATGGAATGTCTGGGAGCACCAGTAATTAGATAAGGAAAATTGACTTTCACCCAATGGGGATTAAATTCCCTTTCTTGGAAATCCGAGCTAAGAGGCAAGAATGCATGTGCCAGTTGGTGGTTGGTTTAGTGACAGAGGAATGGTGTATAATTGGAGATTAAAATCACTTATAACAATAGTAAGCAAAGAAAGCTTTTGGAAAGATAAAGAACAACAGAAGAATTAGTACCTTAGGGGAAGAAAAACTCCCCTGGAGTTATTTCTTGATCACTAAAGTCTAAGTACTTGAGTTCTGACAGTTTCATAATAGTATGTATACTTAAAAGATTATTCTTAAGTTAAGCACTATCTTACACATGCACACACACACACGCACACACACAAATTATGTCTTAATTTCTTTTCTATAATGAAGAACTCTTGTTTGGGTGCAGATAGGAGGTCTCCTCTAGCAAGCATTCAACATACTTTTACTCTCCTTTTCTCTGTTCCAGTAGACTCACTGAGAGATCAAAGTTGAGCAGTTCATCTTTATCTTCCTGGGACTGACTATAATACCCAGCATATATTTGTACTCAAACCAATGTTGGTGGAACAATAAATGAGTGCAAAAGTGAATGAGAAACTTCCAGTATTCAGTAATATGGACTAACTTTAAAGGCTGATTTTGTTTAAAATCACTTTAAAAATTAATGAAGTTTTCTCCTTATTTATACGCATCATCGAAGCTTCCCCATCTATTAATCTGAAAACCTAAGAATGGGCTGGGAGTGGGTAAGGTAGAGTTGGAAGTGATTCTTCAAAATGACTGATAGAATACACAAGCCTCCTGTAAAATCATTTTGGCTCCAGCAAAAAGTGAGCTTTGAAATGAACCCAGGTAGTGTTTTTAAGACACCTTGTCAGGTCTGAACTGCTTTGTCTGCTTTTCAAGAGAAAACTTGAAGGAATATGGCCCACTGCATGTGTGGCTTGCAGGAGGATTGTTTGTAGATCCTCTCATTGAACTTTCTAAGCATCTGCATGAAGATCACAAACAAAGCAAAGAAAACAATGATTAAAAGCACATTAACATTCTTTTCGCTTCTTGGAAAAGTCTCCATATCTAGTCCTTATCTGGGCAATCTGCCCTCAGACTTCTTTCTACCTTAATATGCTCAAGAGAAACTTGACTTTGGAGAACCATTTTAAAAATTCTTTATGTTTTGCTGCTGTACCATGAAGCCCTAATTTCTATGAATCCAAACACTCATTTACTCTCAAGTAATGTTAGCTTTCAAGAGTCAAATGAATTTTTAAAAATGCAAAATGTCATTCCAAAGCAATAAAAGAGGTTTTCTTTTATTGTTATGGCTGTTTATGTTGGATCTGTAGTATGATTGTTTGGCTATCTATACAAAAAATTCAGGTTAACATATGAAGGCAATGTCAATTTTAAAATCACAGATCGATTACATTAATATCACCCTTTGCTATTTATATTTATTTTTATGTTTTAATTCTTACAATATCTTTGTTCTATAGCAGGCTGTTGTTTTCGTTTTGATAAATGTGGAGGAGGTAAGGAAGGAAAGGAGGAAATTTGAATTTTCTGACATTTTTTTTTTCATTTGAATTCTTCATGACTTCCCAACTTAAATAGCTCAAGATAATGTGAATCTCATACTTCTATTTCATTTTTAATACCTGTCCAAGCACTACCTCTGTGTATCATCCTGTATATCTGAAGAGATCATGCCCCAGTTCAATTTAGTTGTTATTCTTTATTCTTTCTATGGAAAGCATTCTTCACTGACCTCCAGTCAATTTCTCTTATGATAAAATTACTTTTGCACAATAGCAACTTTCTAAAAGCACCACCTCATCATAACAGACACGATACGGTAACCTCCTTTCATAGCACATGACATTTAGCTTAGTCTTCATTTATGATATCCCATGAAATCTGCCTTGTACCCTCACTTTCATCCACCTAAAACAGAATATAATTCAATTTCCCTATTTGATAGTTAACAGAAAAACATGATTTAAATTCACCATTTTAATTGGTCATATAATCATGGACAAGACCAAACACTAGGTGTGTGGAAAAACCTCACTAAAATACACAAATGGGGAAAAGGGAGGATGGAGACATAACTCAGTGATAGAATGCTTGCCAAGCATGAATGAGACTCCCAGTTCAATTCCTAGGCTGTAAAAAAATTAATATTGAAATTTAAAAATTGGGGAATGTTTGAATTCAGCCAACTTCTCAATAAGAGTTCTAGGAAACAATATTCTAACTGATTGATATTCCAAATTTTTGTTATAAACAGAATTGCTAGCAGTTGTGTGTGCATGTGTGTGTGTGCACATACACACACTAGTTGCTGATTTAAACATATATAAAGTCTATTCATAAAAAGTGAACATCACTTCTGGGTTTCTTCTTCCTTTGTAAAAGAATTTATTGTGAATATATATCCAGTGGAGTATGTTAAAGATAACTTATTTATATTAATATTTTGCAATGTAAATCAAAAGACAAGATTATGATGAAAACTTGGTGACTGGTGAAGCACATTCTGAGGAAAATACAGCTGTTGCCAAGTTCGAGAATGTCAGGTTTGAAAAGGTAATGCAAAGCAAAGCAGAAAGCAGAAAGTGGAATTCTTAAGAAATGTGTATTATAGCCAGGCATGGTGGGGGATGCCTGTAATCCCAGCAGCTGAGGAGGCTGAGGCAGGAGGAGTGTGAGTTCAAAGCCAGTCTCAGTAACTTAGCAAGGCCCTAAGCAACTCAGCAAGACCTTGTCTCCAAATAAAATATAAAAAAGGGGTAGGGATCTAGCTCAGTGGTTAAGCACTCCTGGGTTCAATCCCCATAATAAAAAATAAAAAATAAAAAGAAAGAAAAAAAAGAAATATTTATTATACATTGTCCTTAGATTTTCAAAATGTGTTGGGTCCTTCCATGTGTTTCTGTGCAAGTTAATGCAACTGTCTGGCACTTGGCTGCATGTCGCCCTACCACTTCTCAATCATCACCACCAAGTAAGAAATTCTAATCTGAAGAGTCTAGACCATGGATGGAACAGTGAGTGAAGAGACAAAGCTGCTGAGTGCAAATTTACCAGCGTACTTACTCCTTTCTATGTTCTGCAGTACTTAAAGAGTTGTGTTTCGTTCTCACAGGTCACTAAAATCTGAAATGCATTCATGGTCCACTTCCCATAGTCCCTGAACTGAAACAAAGTATTCTAATTCCACAATAGAGTTTAGAAGATAAACTCAGGAATTACAGTGATGCTTTGTTCTCCTTTACCATTATTTCTTGTATGCTATCCCCTTTAGCAAATCACTGGAGAGAAAAGGTGATTGTGTTTTGTGATAAGACTTGATATTCATGGTTCCCATCCAAATGCTTCTCGGTATTTTTCATGTTGTGGCGCACAAATAAAATGATAAATTTTATATTCCCTATGAGAAATTACATGGATATGTGTCTGCAAGTAGTTTTGTGAAAATAAAAGAAAAATTTATAATTTCTAAATATTATGTGAAATAAAATGCAAATTATGGGGGAAAAGAGTAATTATTTTGTGTAAAATATTTCTCACTGGAGTTTCAAGGTCTGGATGTCATTCAGTGCACTTGCCAGCTGCAGAAGCAATATTAAGTACTTTCCAACATTTTAATAAGAATTTTATTTTATTTTATTTTTTTTAATTTTTTTTAGTTGTAGATAGACACGATGTCTTTATTTTATTGCTTTGTACGCGGTGCTGAGGATCGAACCCAGGGCCTCATGCATGAAAGGCAAGCGCTCTACCACTGAGCTACAACCCCAGCCCCTAATAAGAATTTTAGATTGCCTCTATAACTACTACTTTTCTATAAAGTTAGCTATGCTTTAAATTATTATACATAATTCCTAACCAAGATGCTATCATCATAATCCTTTCAATGTCTTGTTAGTTTGCTTTGATGAGATTTTTTTTCAAACAAGTCGATGATCAGAAATGCTAAAGCTTATCTTTTATAGTCTTTCAAATTTTCCAATAGTTGAAATTGTCACTAAAAGAAAATTTAAATTTCCTGTGATAATGCAAAAGTATTTTAAATCCAAGAAAAATGGTAATATTTCAAAATAAGAACAAGGCTTTAAAATGTACAACAGGCATGCACTGTTAAAACAACTGGCTAGGATGCCAATAATGGTCAACATCAGCCATAAATGAATGCAGATGGTAAATGCATGAGACCACACATTTAGGTCACAGCCTGGGGCTAAGCCTTCCAGGAGCCCCTGCCCAGCCACCCCCAGCCCTCTCTTCCCACCTCTGGCCGCACCTTGGGCTGCAATCTGTGCTCCTTGGGCACCTGGACCACGAACTCCTCTGGCAGTTCCACGAGGCCCTTGTCCACGATGAGCAGTAGCGCGCTCCGCAGCTGGCTGCTGAAGGAGATGTCTGGGTGGTAGAGCGCCTCCTGGGCTGCGCTCAGCATGTCGCAGTGCAGCAGCAAGGGCTGGATGTCGCTCACTGTGCTTGCCACCTGCGGGGACCGCAGGGCGCACCATCAGACCTGGCTCAGCTCAGGCCAGCCTCAGAGGAGCCCAGGTAGGGGTTACCCCCAAGGCAGCTCTCTGCTGCAGGCTATGGCCCAGGACTCCAGCCACCCAAGGCCCCTCTCTAACAGCCCTGGAGCTAAGGCAAGCACCTTGTGGCCCCGAGGGTAATAAGGTTCTAGTTAAACGCTATTTTAATTAAGCCAAAAATTCTCATATTAATCCCTAACAAAGACAGAAAATTGAACATAAGGATTAAAAGCAGAGTACACTACCTGAAATATAAATGTTATTTATATTTTTATAGGTTCACAGCATTCTGATATAAATGATGGGCACTAACATCTATATAAGCGTTAAATGAAAGTATCAGTAAATAAGCTCAATTTTTACACACTCAAAAAAAATCTTGATTAGGGGTAAAAATGCTTCAAAAGGTGTTTTTTGTTTATTTTGCTTTGTTTGGTGTATGGTTACACTTAAATGGATTGTTTTATATTTATTTATTATATTTTCAGGTAACTAACATTTTTTGAAATATATTATTTTAAGAGGTATGATGGACATTAAAGTGAAAAGGATATACATACATATTTACCATTTATATACACAGTGATTTTTACTGACAAATGGTACATATTACATAAATGAATAAATATGGAAGAACATGACAATAATGAGAAAATAAAAATTTACACATGATTTTTATAAATAATTCACAAACAATCATATATTTTGTGCTATGAAAAACAAACTTATTTAAGTACAGGGTTTCTTTTGGGCAAATTGATACACCAAATATACATTTCTCTACACTATTTGTAACTCATTTAATAAGGA